>JAQGAF010003532.1:0-17220 GCA_034687865.1 Kryphioiulus occultus
TATTCATTAAAGTTGGATTGTCGCCTCCAGTAGTAACCAGACTATCAAGCAAAATTGTTATCACGACGATTTATTCAGTATTCGCGGAGATGTCATGTACTGTATACAATTTTTAACATGGCAGGGGTGGGAAGGGAACTTCCCGTGAAGTCATTGAAGTCAGCAGTCTGTGAATGAGGATGATCTCGCCCAAACGCCCGGTGCATTCAAGGGCACCACAACCAACATGTACACTTGAATTCATAAGTTGCCACCACTCGGCTTTATAAAGTCTCGGTGAAGTAATGCCTCTCGAGTGTAACTGGCTCATGGCTGAATGCTGTCTGAGAGTAAACGGCTCTCGAGTGGACAAGTTTATTAGTTTCTCTCACATCAAGTCGATTAAATCTCATGACGTTAAATTTGCAGATGTCCTAGAATCTTCCTTCAGGGGGAGACCACTGCAGGGCAAAGTCGTACCAGTACCAGAGGGCTATGCAGGTAGTGCTCGCTCAAAGTTTTGTCACAATTCGATTGTTTGTGCAGTTGCCATTCCATGATGTGCTGTGATGTAGTCCCATCTTCATTTTTCAATTACAGGGGTAGTGTTACAGGAAGGGGACAGTGAGGCAGCCAAATGGAGCGTTGCACATAGTTTCGAAGAGTTCACATACTGGAACTGGGACAAGCAGCCCTCTGCGAACGACAAGGTCACCCAAGCCCTCACGTGGCTACAGGTTGCCAATGCTGTAAGCCAAGATGCAACGGATAGTTCCAAATCATGAATACTAGGCTCGTGGCTCTTTAAGAACTTCGATTTTCTGCTTCTGATTTCAGATTAATTCAACGGATGACGAGACAGGAGAAGATGAAGCGTGTGATTAACTTTCTTGGTAAACTCATTACTGACGGTTATCCACATTTTTGGATAACTTACTGGCAGTATCATAATACCGACAGCCACAATGCAACATTTGTGACCTGGTTGTTTTTGGAGTAATTGAGAATTTGTAAGGCTTTATATATTAAATTATTTTTGGTGCGCTAAATATCCATTTTTGGAGGTATGTACACGATTTAGTGATAAAACCATGCAAATCGGTCAAACTCGAAAATTGTGTACCCACCCTACTAGTTCTGCTAACTTTAGTCTTTCCTTTATTCTTGGTCTTTTGGGTGGTTCTCTGCCACTATCTTGTTGTGACATAATAACCTCTATGGAAGGACTACTGTTGAGGACTGTAGCAGACCTCACGCGATCAATACTTTTGAATCAATAATAATGAGAGTATGCATCTACAATTCAATATTGCCCTTATGGGGACCCAACACTGGCATTACTACTGCAAATTTCGACAAATACCCGACAGTAAAAGGGACCCTTCACGTACATTATTACTGCCAGTTTCGACAAATACGGTCAGTAATATTGATCTTGTAAGGGCCATAGGGATGTTCGATAAAGGAGATTATCCAGATTTTCGGATAACTACTGCCAGTATCGAGATATTGACAGTAATACTGACCGTGTAAGGGCTTTTGTCAGTATATCAGTCAGTACTGCGCTATCAGCTATTGAAGACGAATTTGCCACATACGTTTGGGTTTTGTCAAAGAAATTTGTACGAGAACACATTTTCCTGTTTTTCTCAATCATCATCGTACCGTTTGCTAGTGGGTATTGAAATTATCGCCAAATAAGACTCGTAAGTCTCCAAATAGGCTTTTGCCTTTCATTTTGATATGTGGTACTTTAGAACCTCACTCTTAGATACCAGCTTAGAACAGTCCACGATGATACTTAGCTTTTTACTGACAATAAAATACTAATCAGGTAGGGTTGCAAAAATTGACACACACTGTCATTTCTACTGATTCTAAAGTGACTGACAGTATCATAATACCGACAGCAGCAATGCAACATTTGTGACACCCAATTGTTTTGGGAGCAATTGAGGGTTTGTAAGACTATATATTAAATTATTTTTGGGTACCTAAATCTCCATTCTTATAGGTATGTACACGACTTAGCGATAAAACTATGCATATCAGTCAAACTCGAAAAATTGTGTAACCCACCCTACTAGTTCTGCTAACTTTAGTCTTTCCTTTATTCTTGGTCTTTTGGGTGGTTCTCTGCCACTGGACCACATAAAACCATCCAACTGTGGTGCGAGCTAGTCGGCAAATAAAATACTCGTTTAATGACAGTACATACATACATACATTCGTACAGTGGAAATATGCGATAAGGGCAAGCTTGTCCTTGGTCTGGTCACCTGTTAGCTAGTAATGCCCGATCTCCAAAAATGCTGTAAATGAGTCGAAAACGTTAAAAGCCGTCGGTGCACGATCCAGGTCTGGGGTTACTGAAAACGGAAGCACATGCCTATGAGGGAAGCCAAACAGAAAAAAGGGTTAAGGCGTTAGAGCAATATATATGTATCAACAAGTAACAAATGCGTGGAGCACCGCTGATTTGTCGCATCTCCTCGCTCCGCGCCAACTCCGTGGTTTTGGCACAAGTGCAAGGCACGTGAAGGCTGAAGTGCGTATGACACTCTCCATAAGGAGCGGTCGCACTAAACTGGTTGCGATCCCGAACTGTCTGGGAAGAAACCCGTCCAAATAACGTTCGGTTTCTGAAATGCTGGGCTGTGCCTAGGGCCTGTCGAGCCCCTCTTCCAGGTGTGCCGCAAGGCCTTCGAGCGACGTTTTTCATCAAAAAATAGCTTCGACTTCAAATAACAAGTCTGGCAAAAGGGTGTCGATGTGCCGTTACATGACGTCCTATAGGCCACCGCCAAATGCCCTGAGGCGATTAGGCCACCATCGACTCGACGAGGGCAGCGGCGCAGTTTTGGTCACGCGCAAAAATGAGTCGAAGAATAAAGGATAAACATATCTGGCATTCACGTATAATAGTAACGATAAAAATAATTAAAGATGTAGACGGCAATAATAATAAATGGAGATGTAGAAGGCCGATGCGGTTGCGGCCGTAAAACCATGTCTCTTAAAATATAAAATCTCCCGGACTGAAGTCGGTTAGTTACCCTGACAAAGACTACAATGTGGTTGGGCTGCTTCAACCCGGGCACTGCTGCTGGCTCCTTCGGACAAAATTCCTGTACATTTTCATTAAAAATATTTATGGGAAGCGATTGTATTTCATTTAAAAAACCTTGCCATAGGGTGTTTTTCTAACAATTTGGGTTTAAAATAATATATGCCGTGTTGTGGCAGTGCTCAAGTCTTAACTTCAACTTCTTTTCTAAGAAATCAGTCTCAACTTCATCTTCTTTTCTGAGAAATCAGTCTCAACTTCATCTTCTTTTCTGAGAAATCAGTCTCAACTAAAGTCAAAGCTTGGTTGCAGTGCGCTTACGACATTGAGCTTGAGGTTTCCAGAGCCTTTCAAAATGATTGCTGAAGCTAAGTTCTAAATCTGGGAATTTAAAAAAGAATGTAGTTTGCATCGGTTCGATATTTAAAGGTGAATATGACACTAGGAGCCAGCGAGGTGCGAACGACGCCTAGGCCAATGGCAGGGCGAATAAAAAAGCCGGTCACTTCCGCAGCACCCGCAAGCGAGCACTGCGCAACACGGAAAACTGAGGAAAAGATACGGGAAGAAGGCTGCAAGGGCGTGGGCGGCGACATACGTGATTGAGCAGTCTAACTCCAGCCGCCGGTCAGCTTGTGGAAAAGTTCCTCGTTCAAGGCCTGGTTCTGGTCCTTGGAGCGCATGGACAGGAAGATGTAGCCCCCGATAAACTCGTGGACGACTTTGCAGTCGGCGCTGAGGCAGCCGAAGCTGATGTCTCCCTCCTCGAACTGCACAACCATCTGCTTCACCTCCCAGTTCACGTTCCAGGCCTTCATGGTGTTGTACCGCCAGGTCTTCAAGTGGTCACCCGAGTTCAGGTCCATGCGCATGAGGCGGTTGAAGGCCACGCCCAGCAGTTCCTAAAGTACAGATCCATTGCTCGTGAAAAATTCTGTTGCACTGTCGCCCAACATCGATCACAAAGTCCCACTCAAATTCTCAAGTCGGTTTCCCTGACATTCCCTGATTACTTTTCTACCATGTCCCAGACATTTTCCACGGTTTCCATTCAAATTCTCAAGTCGGTTTCCCTGACATTCCCCGACATTTTACCCCGATAATAGTGTGATGGGTTAATTTTCAAGCCTGAATCTAAGTGTTAACATGCCGTAAGTGAAAAAACTTAAGATCTAGATAGATCGCAAATGATGAATTTTAAGAATTAATAGTGAAGTGAATATAATGGGCAATTATGGGTGAAACCTGCTCTAGTTTTTTTAAAAAGAAGTGGCCATGGCATTCCCTTAATTTATCATTTCTCAATATTTTTCTAATCTTAGATACGAAAATCCATTTTGGATCTTGAATTTCTAAAAAATGCTACCTTTGGCATTCCTCAATTATTACTACAGTTACAGTATTAATAAACAATTTTTTTTGAGGATTTTGCAATCTCACCTCTTTCTTGGACCCCTCGAACTTCACCACGAACAGAGTGACACCGTAGTCTGGCAATGCCTGCCATGCCCTGATGTAGTTCAGCTTGGCCTCCATCAGGTTGTAGTCCTTGACGTTGGCATGGGCTTCCAGGATCCGCGTCGCAATCTGCAACGGCAAAGCACGCATGAGCACCGAGCCAGACTGCCGCTAGGCCACAGATTGGTTTTAGTAAAACACGTAATTCTAGTGAAATAATAGTTTAAAAACACGGACTAGGATCGACTTGCTCTAAGGAATCAGTCATCTGTCTAGGCTGCTTTAGTGGCTACGGTAAGCAGTGCTAAATAAAGCACTACGGCGCTATGAGGCTCGGGGGCGCAGCATCCTCGGCTCCCCTTTTGAGGCAGTCCCCACCCACCCTCTGAGCAAGTTTCAACAGCTTCAAATGCACCGCAATCATCGCAATTTACAGAAATTTCAACGATTAAAACTCGCTCGGAACATTCTGCATCCATTTCCACAAGCTGGGCGTCTTCTGTTCGTTGAAAAACATTTAGATTTTGGAAATTTGGAAGTAATACAGGGTTCATACCAAAATTTGCAACATTTTCCCTGACTTAGCAAATATAAAATATCGCATGTAAGTAAAATTAACTTTATTTTCCACATTTTGCCCATATAAGTACGTGTATCTAATATTTTTAAATTTTTTCACCAGCATATATCTGATTTGTTTCACAATTTTCATTTAATATTTTTGAAAAAAAAATCGCATTTTCATTCGCTGTGACCCCGTGTATATTTTAGAATTGAGAACGCCGTAGGTTGACTTTTTACAAAAACTAGACCACAAAAAAAATTCTAAAAAAAATATTTGGATGTTAATATTAACATGAGAGCACTGCCTGCAAATTGACATGAGAACGCCATAGGCGAAATCTCTAAAAAAATGTACCCCTAATGTAATTTTGAAGGCATTCTCAGAAATATTAATATTCAAGAGATTACTGTAGGCCATTTTTTGTTTTTAAAAAAACTAGATCAGAAATAACAGATTTAATATAAGCAGGCGAAATTTTTAGAAAAATCAGATTTTAAATGCTGAATTTTAGAACCTGCTATATTTTTCTTTGTCACGGCAATTTGTAGTAAAACACAGGAACATTTGACAAACTGTTTCCTTGACTAACCCAAGAAATTGTCCCTCAATTTGAACATATTTCTACGGTAGTTTGAAAAACTACTTGAAATAACGAATTGTAGGTGTAATTTATAGGGTGTTTTTCACAAAAACGAATTGAAAATTAAAAATGTCCCGTCACAAAATTGAAATTCAAAATTTTTTGAAAGTTTCTCCTAACTTTTGGGCTAAATGTTCACATTTCCCTGACTTTCCCTGACGGTATGAACCCTGTAATATAATATAATGTTATTCTAGCCTAGCACGGGCCAAGAATCAGCAGCATTGGAGAGAGCAAGTTGAGAAGTTAGGAGGAGACAGTGTCATGTGGGGTGCATCTGTCTTGAGGCCATGCGGACATGGTGGATTCGGTTAGTAATCGGTGCGGTTAAGAGTGACACGTAAAAGAGGTGAAAGTGGTGAGAACACGAAAGAGACGCGGACACGTGACGTGCGCGGACTATGTGCGGTAGATTTGGTGGGGATGGCCGCATGCTGACGTGGCACACAGCACACATTTTGTTTTGTTTACCATTTTTTCAGGATAAGGGCAGCAAATACATGTACAGCAACAAATCTGAAACAGTTCAAAAGACAGTACATGGATGATTCAACGACTGACTCAGTACGAACGTGGACACCTACAGACTAGATACATCGGCAGGAAAATCTTTAGCGGTCCGGTTTGCAGCGCTGGCGCCTCCTGCTGGATCCGAGAGCAAACCGAACGTCACAAACAGAAACATGTACACTGTATGTTTCTTTAGTTAACTGAGGGTTTTACCATTGATGACACACTCGTTATCTGCAATCGATGCCAGCAGAGGCCCTAGGGTTTACGGTCACAGTATGCGTCGCTAAAAGAAGGCTGTCGACTTCTACCAGTTTACATTTTAGTCTACAAGGCTAATTTCACGTACTACATGAACCGCGGGATCCAAATGCACCGTGGATTAATAGGACACAAACTACAACCGAGGCTTCCTCTTTCTAAAATCCCAATGCTAGTAGTTTAGAATTTCGGTCACGCAAGGAAGATGCCGCGTTAGGTCCAAATTAGCCAACGAAAAACACGGACAAGATACAATCGGATTGTGAGAAGCAGGACATAATTTCAACCGTACCTGTCTTCCTTTGAGCTTCTTGAGGAAGCGGGGCGCTACATAGTCCTCGGGATTGATGTCGAGGCTGTTGGGGCTGATGGCGGGGGCGGGCGACGGGTGCTGCATGGCCAGGAAGGCCTGGATGGACGCAACTTCAGTCTCGTACGAACTGTCGGCCATGGTCTTACCCTTGGCAGCCAAGCGGCATGCAGCCATCCACTTGGCATAAGCGTCCTCCTGCAATAAGCAAACCGGCAATTTTAGTGAACATGCGAAAAATGCTTTTAAAGAATTTCAAATGCACAGGAGTTGATTTCCCGAAAAATTTGACTGAAATCGGTTTCGCATAAGACAAATTCAGAGAGGCCATGACTGGCAAATGGCAAATTGATATAACATTTTACACGTTTGTTTCACATCCAAGTACATGTACCTGATATTTTGCAATTTTTTTTCACATGCAAACATCCAATATTTTCACTTTTCCTGCTCAGTATTTCCCCCGTTTTCACGAGCTATAGCAGCGTTTCTCAAACTTTGAGCCCCAAACCACCTACAATATTTTGAACGTCATACATGTATGTAATTATTTTTTTACAAAAACTAGACCAAAAATGATGGAGTACAGCTTGCTTTTCTAAAAACTTGCATGCGCATATTTAAAATGTAACCTCAATATTCACTTTGATATCCGAATGTACATTATCTACATTTCACTAATAATAGAAAAAAATCACGTTGCCTAACTGTTCAATCTTTTTTGGAATTGACTCATTACATGTTTTGAACATTGTCAATACCATGTGAAAATTGAAATTTGATACTCGTGCAGTGTGGTGCATGAGTAAGCACCCACTTCCATAACACACAAAAATCATTTGTATCCATTTAGCCCCAAAATAGCTATTTTGCATACATTTGTATCCAACATATCAAAATGTATCCAAATTTCACATTTGTATCCACTCTCCCAGCCCCAGCTGATTTTATTGATTTATGGCCTCCTTAAATGGAGGGGAATTCCTCAGTTTTACACTTTATTCCCTATTTTTAACTATTATCACAAACTTTACAAATTGCTTCACTTTTTGAACCAGCCACTTTCCTGTGATACAATTACTGTACATATGTAACCAAATTTTAGTCAGTCTTTTTTATGAAATTTAGAACTAAGGTGATTCTACTGATTCATGGCTTCCATGAATGAAGGGAAATTCCTATGCTTTCACACTGGATTCCTTGTGAAATTCATTTCTGATGAATTCTTCATGCAAGTTATTTTTTCCAAATTTTTCACCACACTTTGTCACTCCGACAACAACCCTGATACATACCGACTCGCAGCGGATCAAAATTTCGCTCATCCCCTCCTGAACGGGCACTTCCAACTTAATTCCGTACTTGTTCTGGGCGATGTTGACGTCAGGAGCCACCTCACATCCTTGAAAAAGTAAAACGAGCGAGTCAGTTGACCTATCATCATAGTAGAGGCTAAAACGTCGATAGACCTACCTCTCAAGTTGATTGTCTGGATGGGAGCAGAGCCTAGATCCCCCTTGCTCTTGTAGTAAGAGATGCTCGTGTCCTTGAAGGTGAAGTAGTACCTCTTGAAGCCCTTCAAAGTGAATCGCTTGGGCCTGAGAGAAGAAAATAATTCTTTCATGAGGCTTGGATTCCATGCCCAAATCCATTTTGGGGCCGCTTTCGTCCTACTCACTTGGAAAACCTGAGGTATCCGGACAATTCGGGGACTTGGGTGATGTCGTTGTGGGAGTTGCTGATGACGGAGCCTTCCAGTGTCACTTGCAGGTCGGTGAGCGCGGCGTCGATGTCATCGTCCTTGCTCGTGTCGTAGTTCGGCTGAGGCACGTTGGCTTGAAGGTTGGCCTGAAGCTGCGAATATATTGTGAAATTTTAAGCTTGCGAATTCCATAATCGTTTAAGTAAGTTGGCTCTTAAACAGTAAACAAGCTCATAAAGAGCAATAAACGGTGTCGTAGACTGGCGGTTGTTGCCAACGGACTTTTGCAATTTGTTTTGAAATGGGTTATACCGTGTATTTAATGTTCAGGCCACCAAGTAGTACGGAGGTAGAATAACATAGGAAATATAGGAAAAATTAAAAAAAATATAGGAGGAATACAGGAATTGCTTTTTCTGAAAAAAATCAGCAATTACTGCAGCTTAGAGCATTTCCAGCGTTTTAATTGTAATTGCTCGAGTTGGTATATAATATTTCACACTGGTATACAATATTTCACATTTCTTCCTATGCAAATATTTGAGTTTGTTTCAAAATTTTCACCAAATAGTTCAGAAAAAAACTACATGAACGTAATTTTAGAATGACAGATTTTTCCGACCCATCTACAATATGCCTATTATTGAGAACGCTCTAAGTAAAATTTAAAAAAAAAGCTTCAACCATAATGCATTTTTAAAGGCATCATGTAGGCAATTTAAAAAAATAGTGCTGTTTGCAAAAACTAGGCCACAAATGATGGGTTTCAGATTTCTATTCTCAAAAAATGTAATGTGTGTAAAGATACTAACATTAAAGAGAACGCTATAGGCGAAGTTTAAAAAACAAAAACAAAAAACTAGCCATAATGCATTTTTAAGACATTATTGGAAATATTAATAATCAACAGAATGTCATAGGCAATTTTTTGCAACAAAACCAGAAATGATAGATTTAACAATAATTTAGGCATTTTTAGAAAATAAAATCTCAGATGATGATTTTTAGCCAGGATCTACTATATTTTTCTTTGCCACAGCAGTTTGCAGTAAAATATAGGAGGAATATATAGAAATTTTCCTAAAAACGTAGGACAACAGGAGTACCTCAAAAATATAGGAAATATGGGAATCACTTGACAGTATGAATACCTGGAGCGCAGCGAACATCATCATTTCTTCTTCGGTGCAATCGATTTCCTCAGAAAGCAGGGCCCATTTGCCTTGCTCGTAGATCTGGTTGATCCTGATGGCATCGTACTGGAGTAAACAGTACATAACGGTAAGTTCCAGAGCTGCCAAAACTCGCCAACAAAAGCTGAAATGCGTGTAGTCTCACCTTGGGGTTCAAGTCGTAGAAAGTGTAGAACTTAAAGCGCAGCAACAATGTGTCGTATTCCCGGACACCTTGCTCCATCAAGGACAATGAAGAATCTAGCCACCTAAAAAGGGTTACAAGTCATTAGATTTTGGGCCAAAGATTCACCAAAATTACGGTCCCTACAAAATTTCGACAATTCGGTCAAGTTTCCTGAAGGTGGCACTTACGCGAAGTTCATGCGGGCTTTCTCCAACATGGTCTTGGGCCTGAGGACCGATTGCTTTGTCTCGGGGGCGACCTGCTGGGGGCTGTTGGACAGCGACAAGTCCAATCCGTCCAGTTCGTCCATTGACATGTTGTGCATGGACGAGGGTGACAGTCCGCCATTGTATGAGCCGTTGGTGTAATTGCCGTTGGCCTTCCAGGTGCCCTAAATGTCACGAAAGAATTAGCGGCATATAGCAGAATTTGGAAATACATGAAGTGTTAGCCCAAGGTGTGAAAGGACATTGCAATAACGGTTCTCTTTAATGCGGTTTCCATTTCTGTTTCGTGCCATGCAATTCGTAGCTCGGGCACGAAATTTCAGAATGAAATCAATATTTATTACTGAGTTAAAGCTGTTTATGATAACAATAACCATTGCCAATAATGCACAACTGAATAATTTAAAACCTTTCTCGATTTAGATATCAATTTCAGTGAAATTGAGAACAAAGATCATTCAGAAATATGCAAAAATATTTTTTCTAGCGGAAGAACTATCAATAAGTCTCAAGCAAAAAACTGAACATTTTAGGCAAATGGATGCCGATGTTAAAACCGGGGTTGGTTGAAAAAAATGTCCACTGCCAATAATGCATAACTGAATAATTTAAAACCTTTCTCGAGGACGATATCAATTTCAGAACAACATTCAATAAGTCCCAAGCAAAAAATTGAACATTTTAGGCAAATGCATGCTGATGTTAAGACCGGGGTCTATTGAAATTAGTAATAAAAATTTCATGACTTTACACTGACTTCAAGTCTTTGTGTCATCACTAAATGATGGTTTTCAGAAACATTCTCTACCACATTGATGACATTTTTATGGGTCAAAAGTAAGCCGCATAGGTGAATTTTTTTTTTTTGCAAAACTGGGTGGGAAATGATGACTTAAGCCAAATTTTATTTTTTGAATCAATCAAAGGCAAAACAACCATGACCCTGATGTAAACTGTATGACTTTTCCATTAGTTTCATGATCTGAATTTCACTTCATCACTTTTTCATGACTTCCAAGACCTGCAGACCCCCTATTGGTTTATAAATCGCCTTGCTGGACAAAAAATTCCAGAAGACCCGTGCTTTTTTGTTTTCCACATTATCTGAATGTAAAAATTTCGCTTCATTGCTGAAACCATTGATGACAAGAACTCCGTAGATCCGGCAATTGTTCGACTTTGGAAAAAGCGATCGTTCTTCCGCTAGACTGCGTTCTTGAGAGCAAGGACCCGACTCATAAAAATGGGCTTTTCTAATTTGCCAAAAAGCCTAGCATTTCCAAATCGTTGGTTTTGTCAAAAAAATCAATCGTTATGAGGGATGCCGGGGGCAGGGGTAGAATGAGCATTGAACCATCGCAAGAGCAATTCTGGGTCCCCAACGCCATCGAGGTCTGAGAGCACTTACGGTGCTGGCCGGGGTGCTGGGCGAGCGGAGGGTGTTGTAGCCAGAGCTGGGGCTAGTGATGTCCAAGCTGTTCATGGAATAGTTGTTGGTGTCCGAGGACGCATTGTGGAGACGTGAGTCCTGCTGAGTGCGATTCCTGCGGTCGATGCTTCCCTTCTGGTTGCGCTTCAACTGTTCTTGCGAGAGCTGGGTGCAGAAGGACATCTCCTCCGGGTGCCGGATTCCTAAGTTGAATTGAACGATGTCTTGAAACCAATTCTCAGTTCTAAATTTCCCTGACTTTCCCCGACTTATCACAAAAAATGTCACATGTAATTAAAATTAACTTTACCTGCAGCACTACAATTAACTGTAATTTTTGTATTTTTCTGTCAGGATGACTAGCCAAATCTACAATTGAATTTCCCTGACTTTTCCAGGTTTTCCAGACAATTTCAAGAAACAATTTTTACAGATTTGATCCAAGCAAATATACCATTTGGCGGTAATTTTAGAAAATATAGATCTGATCACGAAATGACGGAATTAGCCCACAATTTTGTAAGAAGAAATAATATTAATAATTAAGAAACTGCCGTGGGCAAAATTTTTGAAAAATTACAAGAAATATTGGATTTTTTGTTTATTAATATTAATAACGATGTGAACACTAGTGGCTGAAACCACTAGATCTCAAACACTGCATTTTTGAGGGCTTCTTTTTTGAAATATTAAGAAATTCTTCAAAATGACCGAAATTTTTTTTAACAAAAATAATGCTAAAATATTTTAAGTCAATTTTTCATAAGAAAAACAAATGAAAACGCCATAGGCGAAATTTTTAGAAAAAATAGAGTACAAATGCGGCTTTTCTAATCTTTCTCATGAGATACTTATACCAATCAAAATAGTTGTGCCACAACAAATTTCCAGACATTATGAATTTCCCTGACTTTCTCCGACTTAATGGTCAAAATGTCAGCATTTCCTTGACTTTCCCTGACGGCATGAACCCTGACATAGGTGTTGCTGAGATTCATGGTCAAGAAGAACATCAGATCCAGAATAAAAGGGGGTTTCATTAGTCCTTACCAAGGTTCTTGCAGAGCTTGATGATGGTCTTGAACACTTTGACGGAGTAATCCACCTTCATGTCCCGGTACTGCAGATCGGGCATTTGCACCCGGAGGGTCTTGTGCATGGGTGTGAACTGCAAGATGGCGTCAGCTTGGACGCCATACTGGTCCAAGGTGGACCTGGTGCGGGACAGCCACTGGTTCTTCTCGGCCCACCAAAGGGCATGGTCGGACCAATCGATGGCAATATCTGTGGAGGAAAAGATGAAACGTTACAAACTGAGTAAACATAACAAAGTCTGGAAAACATGTAAATCAACTTATGATCTTGCATGGCAATGTTGTTGGTTTTGGGCAGAAACAAGCAGATATTAACCATTGTACAAGGAACTTCTGTTATAATATCAGAAAAACTCTTGAATAACCATGGACAAAAGTCAAGGCATTACGAGTAGGTCTTTGAGAACAATGAACAAAACATGGCTTTCATTTCAATAAACACGTCTGTCCTTGCAGCAGAACTGCAGCAGCCATGGTCAAAACAGAAAACAAATTTATCCCGGGCTCCAGGCACTAGCCATTTGATAACTATGCGCAAAATCCAAACAAACCTTGTTTGCGAAACAGGCCATCAACAACTACAGCAGGAAACGAGCACAACTGCATCCATGCTGTATAGCACCACATAGCCGAAACCTAACAGATGACATGTGCCATGCCTAACATGCCAAGCATAACAAAGGCTTGTTCCAACAACAGCATTTTAGTAACCTTGGGCCGATACCAGCAATACATTTATGGAAGCCATAAATGACCTGGGCTTTGCAATGGTCCTTCAACAGTCACCAAAAGCATGATCAAAGGCTTTGATTGCGTCAGAGTCAGAGTGCAACAAGATGGCGTCTGGAACCTTAAAAGTAACGTCTGAGGACCCATATCAAACATGAAGGATTTCAGTCCCAAATGTGTTGATACGTGTATTTTTTCAAAACTGTTTGAGAAATCATGGATTTTAACCTAGATCTGTATTTAAAAAAATGAACTCAATACACAAAAGCGTGGACAACGCTGCTTCAGCAAGATGTCTACTGGATTTGGTCTTGCAAATTGCATGAATTTTCAAAGACTTTTTCATTACTTGATTTTTCAATGCCTACCAGGATAAGGGGACGTTCAAGTTTAATGTCATCATTAAGTAGTGATTGTTAGAAACATCCTTTACCAGACGGCCACAGTGATGGCATGATCATTGGCCAAATGACAAGTGACGCATTTTAATCAAGCAATTACATGTAGGTAAAAATTCCATCACCCTGATGACTTTTCCGTGACTTCCATGCCATGATATGCATTTCATTTCATGACATTTCCGTGATTTTCATGACTAGTAGACATTATTTATACAGGGCTCCACAAAAATACTCAAGTCGATTTTCCTGACAGTCCCTGACAACTTTTCAGTCATTGCCCTGACATTCCCCTGACAGCTTTTCGGTTAATTCCCTGACATTTCACATGGAAGTCAAAAGAAAATAAGGTAAAAGCTGGATTTTATTCCAATTTTTTTTTATAAAATGACTACAAATCAATTGGCTGATGCAAACTATGTCAATTTCCCTGACATTTTGACGAATTTATACGAATTCCATGACACTTTTCCATTTTAATGACATTCCCTGACTTTCCAGAAAGTGAGAACCCTGAATCAACCAAAGGCAAAAATTTCATGACTTCCACGACTAGTAGGCACCCTGATCATGGATTTTTACCCAGATTTGATTTATACAAATGTGATTGACGTCACAAAAGCTCCAGGCATCATTTCGGTTATTGCAAGCTCTGTTGACCGACACGCATCACAGATGGCGCTGCTTCCAAGGGGTCCAAATGCAAGGCCTAGCTAATTCGCAGATGGCCCAGGCATCCAGCAGCTTCAAACTTGGCCAACTCGCTCCAATTTTCGTAAATTATTACGGGCTAAATTAATCGAGGCTAATTGGCTCGTCTGGAGCATATTTTTGGCATTTTCGGGTTCGTGTTAGGCACATTGCCGCGCCCATGGACTGGCGTGTGGGATCCAGCCATGCAAAATGGGTTTTTCGGATCTTTTTTTTGGCAATTTGGCAGAAACATGTACAGTGTAAAGCCGCATCACGACGGAATTAGGTTATCAGGTTGCGGGGGCCGTTCCGCGATTAAATATGGAAATAAGCTTTCTTCAGAGCGAAGTCGTGGACGCACATACATTACCGCTAATTAGCCGGGGGCGCTCGTTAGCTTTGCATAAGAAACTACAGATGTGATTTCAGAACCGGATTTAGGGCACTGGAATGCGGGAGAATACTTTTACATGCAAATGCATTTGCTCCGTTCGATCGAGATGAGCGATGGCTCAGTTCGCTCTCATTATGGTGGTCCCAATGGCCCATTTATTTCTTTACAAAGTAGAATTAAATAAATATGGAAATACACGCATTAAAAATGAAGCTACATGTACATGTATCTACTGTACATGTATAAAAACCCGGTATGCGTACTATAATATAGCCTTGAAATAAACTCTTGTAATGTACAGTATACTGTCTTCAAATGCAGTTCATGTAGGCTACAGGTACAGTATACTGTATCTACTGTACAGTTAAACCTGAAGGATATCCCTAGTACCGCTGCTGAATATTAGTTCAGAGAGGATATTAATGTATACAGTATTTGTTTAGACAGGTTCTACCACACGTACACTGTATGAGGTGTTAGTAATTAAGAAGTGCGCAACTGACCGCAAACTTCAAGTACTTCAATGGGAAGTCTTTGAAGTCCTACTAGAGCCATTAAAGTCCTACTAGAGCCATTAAAGTCCCACTAGAGCCATTAAAGTCCCACTAGAGCCATTAAAGTCCCTCTGGAACCATTAAAGTCCCTCTGGAACCATTAAAGTCCCTCTGGAACCATTAAAGTCCCTCTGGAGCCATTAAAGTTCCACTGGTGCCATCAAAGTCCCAGTGTAGTCATTAAAGACCCACTGTTGTCATTAAAGTCCCTCTGTAGTCATCAAAGTCCCATAAGTCCCACTGTAGTCATTAAAGTCCCACTGCAGCCATTAAAGTCTCATTGTAGTAATTAAAATCCTACTGCAGGCACTGACGCCTATGAAGTCAGGATGAAGTCTGCAGTCTGTAAAGGAGGCTGGACAGTCTGGACTCGGCAGTTATTTCACGAATTTCAACCCAGACTTCAATGGCGTCTCTTTTCAGCGTGACTTCCAACAAACATCAAGCACCTTGTTAACCCCTCGGGTATATGGACACTGAGCAGAATTTTAAATTATCTAGAAAAAGTAATGACATGTATTCATTGGATAGGCCTATACTGTAAGTTTTTTTTATTTCCTAACAACTTTCTTTCAGAACTTTAGAAGCGAAACCATGCTCTCGTTGCATCCAGACTCTTTAAGGGAAAATGGAATTCGAAATCTGGCTTCACTGACGGCAAATTCTGTTATAAATTCCAGTTATACACTTTATAGTTAAAAAGATAATTATTTCCAACGTGCCAATGTCCCTAACGCGACAACACTGGTGCGTGCAAATCGAAATCTGCACTGAGAAGGGCGCGCATACGTGGCTCCTCTAATCTGGCAAGCAAAAGTCATTTCATGGCTGTCTTTTGATGTCAACTCTCAGACAGCGGATGGCCAGAACACATAGTAGTTAAAATGATGAATTCTGTGCCAAATGGGACAATCACCAGGGTGGCGCCAACTCAGGTTTTTCTCTTCAGAAAAAAATGTCCATGTCCAAATTTTTTGAATGAAGCGAAGCTGATGACTGCGTCCCATAAACGGTTTCAAAGTTGAAGAAGCACCAAAGACACCTTTAAGACGTCCAAATTTAGCCAGTGACTAACATGGGACCCTTGCCAAACGCAGGTCGGACAGCTGTTGGCCTGTTTCTGCCCGGGATGTCCCGAAGAGCCAGAAACTTGTGCCAAAAGCCCAGGAACGCACCGGAAGTCGATTAAATAGAGCAACTTGAGTAAACCTCTGCTCAAGCAGCCCAGGTTTAGGTGGCACCATTCTGGTAACCTCATTATTTCATGCAAACTACCCTGGAGAGCCTGTGTCACTTCCAGATAAAAAGTGGATGTAGTTATCAACTAATGAACAACAAGGGCTGGCATGTTTTTACTCACTGGCAGGCTAAGTGCATCCCACTGGAAAAACTGATGCAGTGACAGGTCTGTTCAACCTGGCGCGGAATTCTTCGGCAATACCAATTATGTCCTCAAACATTCCACCATCCACCATGACACCCACTCAACTCCAGCAACTTATGGGCAACACGAGAGAAACTTGCAAACTCTTTGCGTATGTTCTTGAATGGATAATTGAAAGTTAGCCCAACTTTACACTTATTCGTTGCAGTTGTCAACATGATAAAAATCCATCTGTAACTTGGAAGAACCGCTACCAAAATACAAGAAACGTAACTGCATCTTGAGAAATCCCAATGGCAACTTGAAAGAAACCATATTACAATTTGTCAGAATCCCAACCAAAAACAAATGACATCTTCAAGAAACCAGTGACATCTTCAAGAAAACCAATGACATCTTCAAGAAAACCAATGACATCTTCAAGAAAACCAATGACATCTTCAAGAAAACCAATGACATCTTCAAGA
>JAQGAF010003533.1:0-17216 GCA_034687865.1 Kryphioiulus occultus
GACGGTCTGCCCCCTGGCGTTGGTGATGGGCCCAATAGGTACGAAAATAGGCCAACGTTAAAAATTCCATAAACAAATAAACAAGTCAGGGAAATGTTGACATTCTGCCAATTAAGTCAGTGAAATGTTGACATTTTGTCTATTAAGTCAGGAAAACGTTGCCATTTTGTCCATTAAGTTAGGGAAATGTTGACATTTTGTCCATTAAGTCAGGGAAATGCTAACTTTTTGTCCAATAAGTTAGGGAAATGTTGTCATTTTGTCCATTAAGTCAGGGAAATGTTGGCATTTTGTCCATTAAGTCAGGGAAATGTTGGCATTTTGTCCATTAAGTCAGGGAAATGTTGCTATTTTTTCAGCAAAAACATTTAGAAAATTTTGAATTTAACTTTTTGGAATCAAAAAAGAGGGTCCCAAAAGCGGCTAACTTTGAAGCAGAGGCAATTTACCAAGAAGCGTTGCAGTTGCAAAAAAATACCAAAAAAATATAGTTAATTGTAGGGTTGCAAATAAAGTTAATTTTACTTAATATGACATTTTTTATTTGATAAGTCAGAGAAATTAATCAGATTTGATCAGGGAAACTCAGGGAATTTAAGTTGCAAATTTTGGTATGAATCCTGATTTGTCATCATCTTTTGAACAGGGTGACTTTGACATGGTGACTATTGGTGACTTTGGTAACAGTCGACAGCTTCTGACGACCAGGTTGACCACTGGAGACTTAGGTAGACGTCTGGACATGTTGGCCACTGTGGGAACCCTGTGTCCAGCATCTCGTCGTTTCCTTTTGAAAATATGTTCTAGCTGTGCACATCGGCATATGTCAAATTTGTGCATCTTCAGTGGTCAGGGAAATTTGTTTTAAAACCTGGAAAGTCAGGGAAGTTGAACATTTAATTTCTGAGGAACCCTGTGTCCAACATTTCGTCGTTTCCTTATGAAAATATGTTCTACATGCTGTACACAACGGCATATGTCATATTTTTCATCTTCATTGGTCAGGGAAACTTGTTTTAAAACCTAGAAAATTCAGGAAAGTTGAAAATTTCATTTCTGAGGTACCCC
Organism: Kryphioiulus occultus; assembly: GCA_034687865.1. Lineage (NCBI taxonomy): Eukaryota > Metazoa > Arthropoda > Diplopoda > Julida > Julidae > Kryphioiulus > Kryphioiulus occultus. Next base: position 1,069 of record JAQGAF010003533.1, read on the forward strand.
GGTATCCAGAATCTCATTGTCTCCTTATGAAAATATGTTCTATTTGCGGTGCACATCGGCATATGTCATATATTTGCTTCTTCAGTGGTCAGGGAAATTAGTTTTAAAACCTGGAAAAGTTAGGAAAGTTGAAAAATAAATTTCTGAGGAACCTTGTGACCAGCAGCTCGTGGATGGATGGAGCGCCCATGAATTCCTGGACAAGACAAATAAAGCAGTTTTCTAAAAATACAATTTCTGACCATCAGTTATGGACGACCCCTCTGCTGAATTTTTTGTCTTCGTTAATGAAACTGACCACACGTCGGTGAATGCAATTAAGACCCACTTCATTCGGCCTAATTAGGGAGAGCAACCTGATGAAATGGATTAAAAACACTCGTTAATTTATGAAAAGAAGCGTTAATTAAACATGGCGCACGCGCGCCTACGCCCACGCAACTTACGACTTAATGAACAACCCCTAATTAAAAATGTAGCGCTAATAGCCGGTTGCGCCAAACTCGGATTAGTCGAGCTTGACCAACAGTTAATTGTAGCACTGGAGAAAATGGTTGACCAAAATTGTTTTGTTTTCAGAGTAGGCTAACCGGGGTTTGGCGCAATACAGAATAAGTTACAAATAATTAAGTTTAATTCGTGACTTTTTTTCAATTAGGCCAAGGAGGAGTGGAATTTCTGACCAGCGATTGGCCGAACTGGAGACCCTGCTCACCCTCACCAGCATGAGGAACAAGTACTTGACAGTTCCTGTGGCCTATGGCGTCATCGATCCAGAACGAATGTAAGTAAAATTGCTTTACCACTGGTCAGTTTTATTAACTTTTTTACTTCTAGGAAGTTTTGACATTTAAAGGTAGTTTTGCAATTCTTCGTTGGTGTGATGCAATTAACAAATATAGCGAAAATTATTTTGTCTAACTAGCTTTTTCCAAGTTTCATATTAGAAACTGGATTTTTCGAATTTTAAGAGCAAAATATTTAGGTGAAATATTCACTCAAACCGATTTTGGCCAGTTATATTTTTGAGGTTCAGCAGATATTCTCTGAAATTTTTCAAAAATTTTTCCAAATATGTGTAAGTCCTCCTAATTTTGGCTAGTTGAATTTTTGATTTTCTGTAAATTTTCCCCGAAATATTTGTCATTTTTTTGTTCGAAATTTGTGATATTCCTCCTAATTTTGGCAAGTTAAATTTGTGATATTCCTCCTAATTTTGGCAAGTTAAATTTGTTATGTTCTGCATATATTCTATGACAATTTTGCACATTGTTCTCCAAATATGTGTCAGTCCTCCTAATTTCGGCTAGTTACTTTTTTGATTTACTGGCGATTCTCTCCGACGTTTTTGCGTTTTTTTCCAAATGTGTCATGCTTCTTAAATTTGGCCAGTTGTGTTTGATTTTCTGCAAATTTTCTCCGAAATTTCTGCAATGTTTTCCAAATTTCTGTCATTTTTTGTAATTTTGGACAGTTAATTATACTTTTAGTTTTCTGCATATTTTCCCCGAATATTTTGCAAGCTTGTTTTAAAAATTTGTGATGTTCCGGGAAATTCTTCTTGACATTTAGCTAGTTTTGACCAGTTTTTGAGCAGCTATTGTTTTTCTACATATTTTCACCCAAACGTATGCCATTATTTTCTAAATGTGTGTCATTCTTTAATATTTTGGCCAGTTTTTTTGATTTTCTGCATATTTTCTTCGAAAAATTTACGTTTTTGTTTTCAAAATTGGTTTCTTTCCTGCTAATATCGGCTAGTTATGCTTTTGATTTTTTTGATGTTTTTCTAAACTTTTGCCACTCTTTTCGGAAATTTGACATTATTTTCAAAACTTTGTCATTCTTTGGAATTACGCATCCAATTGCTCGTAATTTCTGTGAGGTGCCCCAAGATGAATTGACTGACCAGTATTTCCCATTACCGTTATTTTTATGGGTTGCTCAGATTCGCTTTTCCCCTCAAGACGACATTTTTCTTCCAACTTTTTAGTGGAAATACAGCATAACTTCGGTATCAAACTAAAAGTCAACATGTGCACATAGCCTTTGGATATTTCGTGCATCTTCGTACGTTTGATCGATGACGTCATCGTGTCCGAATGCGGTTAGTTAAGTGAAAAGCAATGTCGCTACGACGGAAAGGCATAAGTGTCGCCTTCGGAAATTTCTTAGAAAAAAACAAGAAATAAACATCGAGTTTACGAAAGGGCTAAACGGTCAAATCCGCTATGGGATTTTAAACCTACGTCGGTTTTACATTTCCCAAATTGATCTGAAAAGGAGCTTACATTAAATGAAAATCACAAACCACGACATTGATCGCGGATTGACCTCCTTGGGCTATTGAGAAATCTAATAACGTCATTAAAATTTCGATTATGGATTCCTGGCACGTGTCTTGGAAAAGTCTGGAAGGTTAAGAGGCTCCATTTAATGCTCGTCGACCATGGAATCACCAAAACCGATGTGATTGTCATTCTAAAAAAGTGAAAGTTTCGGTATAGTCCCTGCTCCAAATGCACACATACATGTACAGTAATATTTATATTTACATCTACTTTGTTTCATTTTAAATTTTTGCGTGCTGAACCTTGATTACCCAACAATGTTCGCAAATTTCTGTTTTGCTGCCCCTATCTGCCAGGCAATCACTGCCAGCTTTCGAGTCATTAGTCAACGTTAATCCAAATATTTTTAAAGAAACTCAGATAGGTCCGCCCTTAAGGGCATTGCAACTTTTTTTTCGAAGCGAGGGATTCTGAGTGTTTTAGAATATTTCGCCACCAGGGCCCTATTTCATAAAACTTAAGGTGCGTGAAGAATTGGATCTGAGGGATAGCTGTGACAAATTGAGTTTTCCATGTTTCATAAATATATATGAGGAGCTGGGGAGTGAAGAATGAAGATCTTGATGAATTTAAGGGTAGAAACCTTGTTAGGGTCCTGTTTCATTAAAGTTTTGAGGAGTGAGGAGTTGCAGACTGTAATGTTGTCGTCTGCTAGTAATCCTAACCATGAGTAATTCTGTTTCATAAACATTTCATCCTCAATTCTCTTCAATGCGTTAGGATTGGATGATTGAGGCCTGAGTATAGTGAGGATTTGAGGAGTTTGCCAGGCTCAGTCCAGTCTTGTTGAGTTGTTGATGAACCAAATGTGCCGAGAGATTCACCATGCGTTTTGCATGGCTAATTGGGTTTGCATGTTACTGTAGGATAAAAGCTCGCAAAATTTGTTACAGGGATTTACAATCTATCTTACAATGTCTCAACTGTATTGATGATTTTTCATCATCCCGTAGAATAATCACGAGGAGTTTGAGGTTTATTTCATCTGCACTCATGCATTTTTTTAATGAAACTCAACTCGGGTTTGTACCCTCAATACCCTCAGTGCCCATAACCGTCACGGTAATCGCACCCTCAACTACTACGTGCACCTTCAACGTCTCAGTAACCGTCATAATGTGTCATAATTTGTTTACACCCCTGGTGGCACCACAGAAGATGATAACACTCGAACGCCCTCAATACAGAATTTCTACCATATATGATTTTCATGGCATCATTGAAGTCCCAACCCATTCCTTTATTTCTTAGGTAAACATAGTGAACGTTGATTTTGGACGCCTTATTTGCAACCTTGTCAGTCTGACATTTCGCCTTTGTCTGCTTTCAACATTTCGAAGTTCTTTTGAACCGACTTTCCAGCGTCCTAATGCTGAAAAATGGCGCATTTTCCTTAGAATGACCAAATGGCGACGAGGGCACGTACAGTGGCTTCGGTAATGCGAGCTGATTTTCGATTTTCGTCGTTTTCGTAAAATTGAATGAAATGGCTGGCAAGGTAGAATCGCTCGTTGGATGTTACTTCCGGTCGAATGGTCAGAACGCACTTCAGCGCAAACGATGCAGCTGCTACACACGCACATGCGCCCACATCATCAACAGAACAGTCGACATCGACGATTAACAAATGCGAAAACGTCATGTCTATTCCTTGACCCCCTTGACCGCCAGGTCATTTCGATCCCTTTCGAAACTTCCCCACATTGATACGGGCTGTGTCTACGACATATGCTTACGTTTTTTTACGCCCACGCTAGGAGTCGATACGGGTGCTGATATTAGCATACACAGGGGGTCTCTGCTGGGGGTGGTGAGAGACCCAACGGTCGTAAATGGAACGAGACGCCATTTTGAACTTTACCTGATGTTCATTTGAGCTGACTCTTGAGTCTTTCTAACGGATTTACGACAATGGCGTTTGATCGTATCTCACGGTGAAGCACTAATGTAACTTGATAGTTTTCCAGAATTTCGATTGCACATCCGATTCGCTGTTTCCTGCGAAAAACCACATGCCGGATTTTGGCACGCAGGTGTTCCGAGAAAATCGAAGTCTGGTCTAGCAGAAAAAATCATGAGAACGACTGTCTGTATACTGTAGAACTTGTCTAGAACAATCCTGTGTAAAATAACATCCTCTCTAAAATAATAAAATGTGCTGATCCCGACTTAGAACCAATTAAGGGGTTGGCAACTCTTCAAAATCGTGTGCACCTGACTGCAGTTTAATCTGATTTCAATGACGTCACAGAAGTTCTGTATAGTAGAAATTGTGTAGTCGGGTGTTCGAGTGTTATCATCTTCTGTGTCGTCACAGGGTGTAAACAAATTATGACATATAGTTACAGAAGTGAGGAGGATTGGCCAAAAGCATTGAGGTCATCATTTAATTGTGGTGGATATCGTGACGGTCACGTTGCAGTTAAGGTGACGGTGCGGTTACCGTGGCGTTTGTGGTTACTGCACAGTTTACCATGGCGGTTACGGTTACAACACGGTGGGACTCAGTGAGGGATTCAGTGGGACTTCAAAGACTTCAGTGGGATTTCAGTGACTTCAGTGGTATTTCTGTGGGGCTTCAATGACTTCAGTAGACTTCAACCAACATGTAACCTGACTTCACAAGTTGCCAATCCCTTGGTCTGAATACTATAGAAGCTGTCTAAAATAATCTTGTGTAGTCCCTCTAAAGTAATTGAAGTCCCAGTGAAGTCTTTGAAGTCCCACTGAAGTCTTTGAAGTCCCTCTGAATTCATTGAAGTCATTCAAGTCCCGGTGAAGTTCCATTGAAGTCTTTGAAGCCCCTCTGAGGTCATTGAAGTCCCAGTGGAGTCCCACTGAAGTTATTTATTGAAATCGCACTAAAGTCACGGTAACCGTATTGTAACCGTCACCATAACCACAACGTTACAGTTACGATAGCCACACCCTCACAGTCATGGTAACAGCATCCGCACCGTCCCCATAACCGTCACGGTATTCTCACCGTCAACGTTATCATAACCGCCACAGTGACCATCATAATTAAATGATGACCTCATTGTTTTTGGCCAATCCTCCTCACCTCTGTTACTATGTGTCATAATTTGTTTACACCTCTGGTGACCCCACAGGAGATGATAACACTCGAACGTCCCCCACTACAGAATTTCTACTATGTATGACTTCAATGACGTCATTGAAGTCCCATTGAAGTTCCACTGAAGTCCTTGAAGTCTGCAGTCAGGTGTATACGGCTTTGAAGAGTTGCCAACCCCTTGCACGACGTACTGCAGCTATAAGTATACAGCTCACGTTCTGAAAAAAACGTGTTCTTGTCTCATGTTGCGCAAACAAAATCTACATAAGTCTGGGTTTAAGGCACAAAACGAATTAAATCGAAATAGTATTTTCACATACCAGCTTTTGCAACTACACTCCTCATATAAAGCCAAGTGCTGAACAATCTTGAGGATGCTTTTAATTTAATTAATGATTTTAACTAGTTAATGCATTCTTAATTGCTGACTCGTGCCGTATTGATTTAGTTTTTGCAACCTTTATATTAACTTAACGAGCTACATCTCTGTCTGTTTTCGACCTTTGGGAAATCTTTTTTAACCCACTTACCAGACTTAGGCTAACATTTAGTACACAACTTAATTTCCGTTACGATTGATTGGATTAAAAGATTTTGAATGTAAAACGTGCAAAAAATCCATTCGATAGCGCGGCCTGGCGCCGAGAAACTAGTTTTCGAAACGTACGTGTGTCTGGTAATTCGGACTGCGTAACCAAAATGGATTTCGTTTTAACTATTAACTTCGCGAGGGGTCAACATGTGTGAAGTCAGGTGTACATGTCGAAGTCCTTCTGAAGTCTTTGAAGTTCCGCTGTTATCACTGAATTGCCCTTGAAGTCCGATTGAAGTCACTGAAGTTCGACTGAATTCATTGTAGTCTTGGTTGAAGTTAGTGAAGTTACTGCAAGTCTGTGCGAGTCCTGCCTCGTTCACAGACTTCAATGACTTCATTGGGACTTCAGGCTTTACTGCGATTCCGAACGAGTCCAGCTTCGTTCACAATCTGAGAAATTCAAGGACTTCAGCCTGACTTTAATCCAACATGTATGATATACTGCAATCCAATGTTTTATGATATACTGCAGAACCTCTGTAAGTGGACCACCCAAGTGACTGTCACAAAGTGGTCAACATATGGAGCGAGGCTTGTACTGCCCAGGATTTCAATTATGTGAACTGCATGTACTCACATTTGACAGTAATCATTCGTCATTCATGAATCATTCATGAATAATCTTATGAAAATGTTCATATTACTGTACCAGTATTGCTAATGTGCTGCACATTTATCCAGCAATTACATGTACTGCACAGTAGTACTTACAAATTTCATTAAAAGAAATTTTCCCCTATTTACTGCCAAGACCCCTTTATACAGAAGGGGTTCAAAAACTTGCGTGCAAAAAAATCGGCTTGCCAACAAGAATCGAGAAAAATGTGTTTTTCTCAGAAACCAAATGTCGGGTCTAAAATCGGAACAGTGGGGTTTTTAGACAATTTTTTCCTCTTTATAATTCGCCTAATGTGAAAAGGATTTCTGCTGAGTTCCTCTGGAGAATAGCCTGCAACTCCAATGCCTACTTCTGGAGTAGTGGTCATTTTATCGAGAAACCATTAATTAACAATATGTCTGATGTGTGTTCATTAAACTCTGATAATCAAATTGCATTTAGAAACACTTTTATACCATAGGGGTACAAGGATGCATATGTCATAAATAATGCAAATTTGGTTGTGGCTTTAAATTCGACATTTTGCGTCTCAAATATGCATATGGAATTTTATGCAAATTAGGTGAATTATAAAGAGGAATAAATTGTCTGCAAAACACATTTTTCCGATTTTAAATCAGACATTTGGTTCCAGTAGGTATCAAGGTATTTTTATAGTGTGTTGTTGGTATACACAATTTGCAACCTTGGAAAAGATACCTACGATGGTTTCTTTAAGGTTTTATTATTGGTTGTATTTCATAGGTTTCCAAAATGTTGTACACTGTAAGGTATCGCTCTGAAGCTTATGATAGGTATATTTTGCACCCGATCAGACTTATTTGATACTTGCTGAAACATTTCTGATACCAAAAAAATACAAAAAATGGGAGCCTACTTACTAGCAACTTTAAAAATACCTTTCAAATTTTTGTAAGAGTACCGCTATAAAGACAATACTGTTCTGGGGTGTTCGGTAGAAGTCAAGTGGTCATTTAGTAAGCAGCCAACAAATTTAATCATCCCTGAATGTACATGTTTAGACCATGGTGGTCTACATACAGAGAGTAGATTGCAGTTTTGTGCGTCATAGTCCAAGTGGTCAACATACAACATACAGAGGTGCAGGGGGTCAACATGTAGAGATCACCTTCCATTGAGTTAATGTACAAACTTAAAATAAGTTAAGTTGGGTTAAAATGTGGTCGACATAGGGAGGTGGTCAACTTTGGAGGTGTTACTGTAATGTAAACGCACCTTTGTATTAAAACCAATAAATATCAAGACCCTTTCCCTAAAATTATTTTTAGGAATGTCAATGTCATACTGTCAGTGTCATATGCATGTAAATGTATACGAGTACAATGTAGGTTATTGACCATGTTCATGGCGAATGCACATTTTTTTCCGATTGATACGACACTCGCGTTGCCCATGGTTTAATTTTGCTTTTGGAGTGTCGTCCTCTATTTATAACTCCGTTCGCAAGGTTCAAAAATACCCTAAATTTATTTGAGGAATCAGAGAAATGTCATGGCGATGCCAATAACTGCGAAAAACTGACCGTAAAGTTTTGAAATGGACGTTTTTTGGGCATATTTTTCCATTCCAGAGCCATCTGAAGAGGCCCTAAACAGGGCCAGTATGAAAATTCTCTTGTAATTTAATATCCCTTTGTCTTTATTGTATTTCAGAGGAAAGCGCAAGAGGTCCAACGATTTTTTCAAAGATCCATCTACGGAATCCCGAAGACATTCCGATGCTGGTTTCGTCCACAGACTTCTTAGGAGGCTGAGGAATTCGCAAGAAGACGGTGGAGACAGCGAATCCGAAGACAAATAATAATAAAAAATAAACGAGGTAAAAAACATGAGATTTAGATTAGAGCTGATGGCATGCTTGGCCCCGTAGTGGTGTCCTTTTCGTTCCTGTGGGCTTTGGGCGCTTTTTAATATATCTTATTCGATGTTGTTGGTTTTTGGGATTTAATAAATGGCCCTTGTTATAAGATTGGCAAGAATTTGAGCAGCTCGTGACAGTGTTGTCTTGGCGCAGACGGGGTAATCGATAAATTCCTTAGAGAAACTAAACATGGAAATGGCAAAAAAATTCGAAACTGCCCAGAATGATATCAAATGTTGCAAATAGTTTTTCTTCAAATTCCAGCCTTCGTTATTGTAAGACGGCACAAGGCTGTCTTATGCTGTAAGACAGCATGGGTGCTGGCTTACAGTTATGTCTCGTTATATGAAATAAATTTGGTGTACATGTACATGTAAGACAGGTCAGTCGTAACAAGACCAACTATCAAGAAGGCGATTGTCACCATGAAAAAATTGTGAACATACTTTAGTTTTGCTGGAAAAATTGTCAAACCTCTAAATGTAGGGCGAGGGAAAGGTCTATCACTATTTTTAATTAAGTGGGCGTGGCTTAATGTGATCACGGTTTGCCCACATGGAAAGAAAATGCATTTCAAATGCATTGTGATGTGAAATGCATTACGAATTGCAAGATATATTGAAAATACATTGGTCGTTTTTATCACAACACGAAATGCATTTGGTAATGTAAACAAAAATGCACTTCCCTAATTGTAAAATGCATTAGTGAAGTGCATTTCACACTCGTGTATTTCACAGATTATTTGAAACTGCATACTTATAAACGTTATGTATGCTGCATTGAGTTGAATGAGTATTGGTGTAGTTTTGAATTTTGAACTTATTTCATTGCCAAGTTCTAATTTATTTATGGAATATTTTAGATGTTTTTAAACTCAGAATTGGGATTTTTTAAATCTTGAAATTAGGAAATATAGCGAGGCTTTCGACATATTACAATGCATGGAATATAAATAGTAAAATGCATTCTTCGATGCAAACAGAATACATTATACTATGCATTACACGACATATTGTTCAATGCACACGACCTAAGCTAACATTACAGTGTGCATTACACTATATTTTCCAACACACATAATACGTGACAATTTACATTCCATCATCCATTACAAACTGCTTGAAAACATATTTTAAAATGCATTCGGAAATGCATTTTCAGATATCTTTGTCAATACAGTTTGAAACTAAATTTGTCTCAATCTGCAGATATTTTAAAATGTATTTTCCAATGCATGTCTTATAGTGCATTTCTAAATGCATTGCCATTACATGTGGTTATCACAACAACCGGCTGATTCTAATAGACGAATGATAAAAACATCCATGGTACTTTAATTTCAATTCTGACGAATTCTTATGAATTCTGCAGGGTTCATACCTTCAGGGAAATTCAGGAAAATGAAATGTGGTCAGGGAAAGGTGGACATTTTGCCCAAAAAGTCAGGGATGGGAGTCAAGTGTTTTTCGAATATTTTTCTGCAAATGCCCTGACAAAGAAAAATATAGCAGGTACTGTCTAAAATTCATCACTTAAGATCGGATTTTTCTAAAAATATCGCCTTCAAATATGACTTCAAAATTGCATTAGGACTACATTTTTGTTTACAAATTTTGCCTACGGCGTTCCCTTAAATGTAAATTTTCAGGAATTGCTCTTGTGTTAATATTAACTCCCATGTATTCTGAAAAATACGCAAAGTGGCGGCGAATGAAAATTCGATTTTTTTAAAAAAAATATTAGATAAAAATTGTGAAACAAATCAGATATATCGATATGCATGTGAAACAATTTAAAAATATTAGACACCCGTACTTGAATGCCCAAAGTGTGGAAAATAAAATTAATTTTACTCACACGTGACATTTTTTATTTGATAAGTCAGGGAAATTGATCAGATTTGGTCAGTTAAAGTCAGGGAAATTGGTCAGATTTGGTCAGGGAATGTCAGGAAAATTGAGTTGTAAATTTTGGTATGAACTCTAACATGTGGAGGTCACCTTCCATTGAGATAATGTGGTCAACATGGGGAGGTGGTCAACTTTGCAGGTTCTACTGGATAACGTTTGGGTGATGAGAGATGTTCAATTCTGCAGAGAAAACGTTAACTGAAAGTTGTTTATCTTTCTACTTTAAATCTTTCTACCTTAAAAACTAGGTTAGATTAATGGACGTCAAACAGCACCGACATAATTTTAATTGCTAGAGCACATTTCCAGTAATTCGTCCGGTAGATTTTTTCATATTTTTCTTGCAAGTTTAAAACTCCAAATTATGTTTACTTTACTGAGGTCGCAAGAGATGAGTTACATGCAGTTGAAAGGGCTCATCGCCAAAAACGCTTCATCAGCGTTTTTAATAGGACGTTATGCATACATGTTTGCAGTTATGCGAAATTGCATTTTTCTCTATTGCCCTTTTTGATTAAAGTTCTCCAAAAATAGTCGGTCTGGGGATTATTTTCGATGAATTGCCGTTTCATTAGCGATGGGTTAATTCTGTCTGAAACCCAGCTCTAATTAAAACGGCTTGCATTCATCCTTGTTTTGACGAGCTGATTAAAACATCTATCAAAGTAAATAAATCAATTTGAAGCCAGTCGAGTTGAAAGAGGGAGGTGAAACGGAAATCGGTTTCAAGTGGACCATTTCCGATTCAAGTGCTTTTTCCTGGATTTCAAGTTGAAAGTCCAAGGTTGCTCTTAAACTCAACACTTAACACGTAACGTCATGCTGCCACACCTCTTCATTTACTTATCTCATCTTATCAGCTCCTCCTAATGACGCACGTAAAACCAGAACTGACCTCAAGGCGTTCAACTAAAGACATGAATAAAACGTAATAGAACCGTGGTTATATTTTACATGTAGGCCCTCAAGATTGTTTTGCAAATGATATGCAAATTAGTTAATTGGCCTAAACGGTTGCTGCTTAGAAAAATGATTTATGGGCCTATCTGCTTTAATTATCCTTGAATGCCATAGACCTGTATCATGTATAGCCATGCAAGGTAGATGTACAAAGTGATCATAAAGTCCTACCCTATTACAATTTTTTTTAATTGTCAGTTAAAAGTTGATGACATACCACAACTCTGAGAGGTTTTCCAAATGTGCATGGCCAACTTGCAAACATGTACACTGTACATGTAATCGTAGCGTGTTCTAAAAATTTCTTCGTTAAACACGGTTATTCTTGATCGCTTAATAAGTACTGAAAGTCCACATTCACTTTAGGTTGATGAATTAGTTCTAGTTACCCACTGAAATACAAAAGAAATAAATATCGTTTTTGATGCCAACGACAGTAACGTCAGCACAAGAGCCGCCATCTAGCGGCTATATATGGCATCACGGTTCTTCTTTTGTCTTTTTTCGGGTAATTAGAACTAATTCATCAACCAAAAGTGAATGTGGACCTTCAGTACTTATTAAGCGATCGAAAACAACCGTTTATACGAAGAAATTGTCATCAAACGCAACGATTATACTGTATGTTTGCAATTTCGACAATAGAATCCCAACTTCTGTTAGCTGGGTAATTTCGTTTTCCATTGCCGAGTGGGAAATACACAACTGATGGCATACCGAACTAAAATCTAGTTTTTTCAACCTTCATAATGACGAAATGTGTATCTATGAAAAAGGAGATTGCCACGTTTTTCAATTATCGCGTTTTAGCTTTGGTGTGTCTTCAGTATTGGGGAACAAATTTTATGACAATGCGGGCATTTCCTGTGAAGCGTGAACCAAATAGTGTACATGAAATAAAAACTTTTGAAGTTATTCTAACTTTTTGCAAAATAATTTCCTCGATAGTTTAACACTTTTTTAAAATTAATCTTTAAAGTGCGGGAGGACTTTTTGATCACCCTGTATGTCCAGATAGGGCTACTGGTCAGACTTGATATGACCATGCATGTATCTACAGTGTATTTGGGGTTATCCACAATTTAATATGGCCATCAGGCATGTTTAAGGTACATCTACATGTACATGTAGATAGGAAGCAATTATATACAGGGTGAGTCAAAAGCCTGTATCTTTTTCAAATATCTCGAAAACGCTGAGATAGCACTGTACTTTGTTTGGTGATTGAATAGGAAGTGATAAACAGACATGACGTCATCTTTACGGTTAATCGATTGCTATCTTCTGAACTGTTTGCGATAGGCAACTGTTCCAAATTGATGGTTGTCGAGAACGATATTAGTCTAAAAACTGTAACGTTGAGACACTAAAACGTCAGTTTTAAATAATTTTTGACTTTTCCCTCACCCTGTATACAACATAAATAGATTTGGTGTATCCTGTATCAGTTTTAAATAATTTTAGACTTTTCCCTCACAATGTATACAACATAAATATATTTGGTGTATCCTTTCGATTTGCTCAATTTTTCATATAGATAAATAATGAAGTGTTCTAAAATCATGTGTTTTATTGATTTTCAGGTGGAAAACCAAGTTTTCGTGTTCGTCATTTTTTGTGCAAAAATAATTCGGATGAAGAGGAGTCGATGATCACCAGCATAAAACAATGTTTCGAATGTATTGGTGGTGGGTGTCCACCTCAGTGTTTATTTATTTTTAATTTATTTAAAATATTGTTCTGTCCATTTTTCATTTCATCCAAATCATTGTCCAAGTTGTTCATTCGAGGCGTGTCGCCCATGTTGACCCCGCGCCTTTTAAACTTCTAAATCCGGTATTTATTCATACCATTTTCAGTAAAAACTGATGTTTTTCGCAATTTTAATCGAGTATCTGTTAATGTTAAAAACAGGTGACTGAGAATTTACAAACAGCGATTTAAAATAGAAATTTTTCACATTTTTAAGGCTTATGTCAATTTCGGAAATTCGCAGTAACTTGGCAAGAAAACATTCAGGAAATGTGGCTGTTAATTGTTGAATGTCCTATTTCACGCATTTTCTGTGCTCATGGAGATCTGTTTTTATTTATTTTAGTTTTTTAGTATTTTTTTCGCGAATATTGCAACTAGTTTTATTTAATCTACTGTATTTATTGCCTATTTTTTGCAAATTCCCACTAGCGATGCGCCCAAAAATGAATTTGTATTGTTTTTGAATTACATTTGTTTTCAAAAACAAATGTGTTGTTGTCTTTACAAAATTTGAGAACTATTCCTGTTTTTAGAATTTTCTTGCAAATTGTGCGAATCTGTGTGTCCGAAAATGAATTTACCATAAAAAAGATATTTGTGAAATCTTTTCATGCTTTCTTATGAAAATTCGAAGTTCTCAACTTTTTTGTTGAATTAACTTATGGGCACTTTTGCACAGGTTACAGAGAAGTGATTCTATTGAGTTTCTGGCATCTGACTCCTTGGGGAATCATCTTTGTCGCATCTCCGAATTTTTTTCGGATTCCTTCAGTTTCCTACTGCGGTATGTCCAAGCACTGTCCAAATGGTCAAGCATTTATCCCTAGCCAATTTATTCGAACGGTCATCGTATTTTAATGGTCATCATTTTGAAAATGGGGAAATTCAATAGCCGTTCGTTATTTTCTACTTTTCTCCAAATTGCTGTCAATTTTTTTCCAGCTTAAATTCGTTAAAACTCCCACAACTGACTTAAAAAAGAGAAACTGACCACTAAAGGGGTCAGATTTAACGACGTTCAACATTTGAAGTTTAACGTGATTTAAAGTCATCACAAAAGTTAGCCACAAGTGACCCCAAGTGCTAATCACTGAGTTTTAGAACGTGATAATGGTGCGTTTACACTATACCAATGGTATAACAAAACGTGTTATATTGCAAAGTTATACAACTTGCTTGAAAATGAGAAGAAACATGTTCTTTAACATCTTATAAAATTGATGACCCACGTAATCGAGTGTGTGTTATAGAAAAAGTTGTACAACACAGATAAAAACTAATTTCTATATAACGCAGTTTTGGGATATACAGTAGTGTAAACACACCTTACAACTCCCAACATAAACACAATTTGAATAAAATGGCGACTGATTTAGGCGACCGTGTTAGTGTTAACACGGGGATAACACATCACCCCATTGAAGTGCTAATCACTGAGTTTTAGAACGTGCAAAAGATGCGTTTACACTATACCAATTGTTTGAATATACCATTGGTATAACAAAACGTGTTATATTGCAAAGTTATACAACTTGTTTGAAAATGAGAAACATGTTATTTAACATTTTGTAATATTGATGACCCACGTAATTGAGTGAGTGTTATATAACAAGTTGTACAACCGAGATAACAACTAATTTGTTATATAACAATGCTATGTGATATACGGTAGTGTAAACACACCTTAAAACTCCCAATCTGAACACAATTTGAATAAAATTTCGACTGATTTGCGTTACTGTTAACATGGGGATAGGGGTGATTACAATCGTTTTTGTTAATTATTTTTGTGTACGTTTTAATATTATTTTATTTATTGAATTAATTTATTACTTGTATTTTGTAAACATGAGCGGTATGCGCGCGCCATACAATATCTTATTGTAATTTGTGATTTCTGATCATTTCAAGAAGTGTCCATAATACGATTAATGGAGGTCGCCGCGAGTGACCCACCTCGAATAATCGACGCGCTGTAGCCCTATCGATTTTTACTTATAAACTGTACAGAAATAAAACAGACAATTTAGAAATCGCACGATTTCATATGGACATTTCCATTTGGCTTGTTTTAGTAGCTTTTGTTTCGACGCGAGGCATTATGGGAAATAGTTTTGGGTGCCACCTGACGACGTTGAAGGAAACTAGTGAAATAACCCGAAGCATCGCACCAACGTTCCATTTTCCATACGCTATTTTGAGTTGTTTTTATAAATTTAAGTAGAAATATAACGAATATGTCAACAAATGTTTGAGGTACAAACAGCGTGTTCAGGTTAGTGCATTCCTCGCTCATAATGTATGTTAGGCAATCATGAACATGTAATTAGATTTAAAATCGTTTCAAATTCTTAATGCTACTAAAATGCATAAATAGTACCTAATCTTTCATTTCTGCTGTGAAGGACAAACTGAGTTCAGCGGCATAATGTACACTTTGGGCTGCATAGGAATTCGTGGAATTTGCAAAGCCCAAAAATGGTAACTTCCGGTCATTTTAAGAACTTCACAATGCATGTATCATTGGTTTGCTGACCAAAATGGAAAAACCGACGTGCTGTATAATGGCGTTTCACATACATGTACTGTACATGTAAGTAGCCGAGAAATGCATGTTCAGAGGACGTGGGCGCATGTACTGGCAACACTGTGGAAAACTTTACCGTGTTCCGGGCCACGGTAAATATTACTGGTTTCCCATACCGAGTGGGAAACACACAGCACGTCTTTGCTGTTTTCGCCACTATCTAGTGTGTACATGTAAAACTAGATTTTCGTTTGGTATGTCCAGAATGTCCTCAGTATTAGGGGTTTTGCATAAACGACGTCCGTCACAAAGTTCACGTTTTGACCCAACTCCCAACCTACATTCAATTCAATTCAACTCAGTACCCTACTATCAGTAACTGAATACCGTCTGGTAGGGGGGTGTAATCCATCAACCCAATTTAATCGGCAATTACCGCCGCATTAGGGTGGATACAACCACCATCAT
>JAQGAF010003534.1:0-17209 GCA_034687865.1 Kryphioiulus occultus
AGTGTCCGGTTTTCGAAGACTCCCCCCTTCCCAGGACGTCCTTTATGGATGACCCCTATGCACACATGCAAACGAAATTAAGTTGTACATGTGTACCGGTAGTTAAGTTTTAGATATTTCGAATTATAACAAAATGATTAAAACACAAAAAGAACAATGAAAGAAGGAAGCTATAGCTCATTTATTTTATAAATTTTGAAGTAGCTACTGTATGGATGTGAAGTCTTCATTTCTGGACTGGGTTCATTAGTTGTGAAAACTAGGTTTCCCTATGTAGGCATTCGAACAAGTGATTGTAAAGCTCAGTACATTCATCTAAATACTTTAAAAGCCATTTTTAATGATGATTTTGAAACGGGAAGTGGAACATTTCACCAGTCCTGGGCGCAGTTCAGACACAGACGATGCCATAATCCGTTTGGTCCACCCACCCATGACTGACCCCTCCCCTCGATTTTACATTTCGGTTCCCTTTAAGCCCGAGTCATGAGGAAATACTTCGTTAAGCGCGAATTATTCTTATTATTAACCCTGGTGATCAATTGGTTCACTCTGGTCTTTCGTACTGTCGCAATTGGTGTAGTGCTAAGGGAGTGACCCGGGGGGACAGTCGTGTTGCAAACACTGTCATCATTTCACATGCCACAGTTTAGGACTTTAGCAGAGGGGAAATTTGGGCATCTGTTTTCCAACCACCTAGGAGACCAAGTTCTGGAAAATTTAAGGTAAGCACCAGTTTTCCATCAATAAGGTTCAGGTATGCATAAAAAAAAACTTGAGAATGTCATAAAATTTGGCAAAAGTAAAATTTGGCATTTATCTAAACCACGCATTTCAAATGAATTCTCAAGTCCTGATCAATCTGACATTTCGTAACGAACTTTTAAGACTTCTTCCATCATTAAACTGCTACTAAACAGTAGATTATATTTGGAAAAACCCCATCATTATATCACCATCATTCCGTTTGAAGCGTGATGGAAATCAAACTACCTACAATCATTCGAAGATGGCATTTATGACGTGTTAACAGATATCCAGCAGATTTATATTTGAGCTCGATGATTTAACAAATCAAAGTCACACCTAATTTCAGTCCCCAGCCAAGACATATAAAGCTTGCACACGGTTTATGTTAATACTATGTTTTCTAGACTACGTTTTGGCATTAAATTCCAATTATTAGAATGCATGGTCCATAAGCTCAGCAATTTAGAAAAACTGGGAAGAATTCTTCATCCTATTTTAACACTTGTTTTTCTGATTACAGTTTTCTCGATGCGACAACGAGCCACAAACGGCGTGCAATGAAAAGCCAAATTTTAGAATTTTCATAAAATTTGGCAAAATTCCTTGGGAAGCCAGCGAGAAATCGCGAGGACAGTTTAGTGAAAAGCGATTTCGGACCGTTCACATTTCATTGAAAAATGAACGATAAGCAGAGCCACAATCTGGAGTTGAACCAGTACCCAGTGAATGGAGGTGCCCTGACCGGTACCACCGTGGTCGTCACCCCCAACTCCACGCCGATCGAAACCCAAATTCAAAAAACGAAGGATCCACCGGCAGACAATAGTGAAGATGATTTGCCAGAGAGGGGAAACTGGGCAAATCAAGTAGATTTCATTCTTAGTGTTATAGGATACGCCATTGGCTTGGGCAATGTGTGGCGATTCCCGTATCTTTGCTACAAAAATGGAGGAGGTGAGTACCCTGGATTAAAAACGTCGTTTGCTTATGGAACTTTCACTTATGTAGGGTTCCCCAATACTCAACTTCCATGAGTTTTACAGGTTTTAAAACAAATTTCCCTGACCACTGTAAATGCAAAAATATGACATATGCAAAAGTAAGGTTTGCTTATTTTACTTACACAGAAAAGTAACAAATTTTCACAAGGAAACAGCAAACTGATATTAGTGTTTTTTAATTGAAAATTTCATCATTAATTTATTCCCCATTTTTGATTTTTGTGTTAACCAATAATCATCTATGTAAAATGTATTATTGACTTGTTGAATTTGACTTTTTCAAAGCAAATCAATTTTCCCTGACTTTTCCAAGTCTTTTCAATTTCCCTGACTTTCCAGGTCGGGTTATACAAGAACAGAACGTGCCAATTTAAGGATTAAGACTAATGAAGTTGTAAACCTCACATTAGGAATTTTTTGGACTAAAATTATTGATATTTTTTATCAGAATACCATGTACATGTATTATTGATACAAATATCCGCCATACATAGTTTTTTGAGTTTTCCTAATACAAATTTTTTGTAATGTCCTTTGTCATTTATAAAAGGCTGCAATATCACCTCAAATTCGTAGTCCCCAGTTTAATACTTATCTTACAGCCTAAGTTTAAAATATAAATCTTGATTGACTAATAAAGCTCATATTTTATTCACTGCAACAGTAATTGTGATATGAACAGACAGATTCAAAACGGATGCAATGCAGTTAGTCTTAATTGGCACAGTCATTTAACGCTGTATTAAATCCTTAAGTGCTGATCACAAATTCATAATATCATGGCCATAACCCTATTGACCCTGCAGCATATGGGTATGATGACAATTTGTTATTGGGTATCTAAGAAAACGGTTAGGAGTTATTTACAAAACGTAATTCGTAATACTCAAGACACACCGAACTAAAATCTAGTTTTAGAAACTGGGTAATGGCTGTCTGTTTCCCACTAGGTAATGGAAAACCAGATTACACATGCATCTAGTTTTAGAAACTGGGTAATGGCTGTGTGTTTTCCATTCGGTAATGGAAAACCAGATTACACTTGCATATTTCTCATAAGTAGGTGTCGCGCTTTACGTAACCACGTTTTTTAATTATCGCGTTTTTTTTTCTTTGATATGTCTTGAGTATAAGGATGTGTAACAATATCAATTTAAAACGGCAATGATGTGAATTGACAATTCAAATCTAGAATTTACTTAGTTTCATATGCACAGTTATGCAGTAGAAAATTATGGAAACGGATAAGTTAAGAGTTAAACCTAAACTAATTTAAAGCCATAATTTCTTGCATAATTTGCAATTCCCTTTTAAGGCAAAATTGGCATTGCAGAACTATAAATTTTAAATGAAGCTTATTCTAGTGCAAAAATTCCAAGGGTGGTTAATCAAAAACCACCCGTTCCTTTAAATAAAATTAAATAAAATCGTTCTTAATGTTATCAGTATTATTGAAAAATCCGAAAAAATTGCAAAAATGCCAAAAAAATTACGAAGATAAAATTTAAGTAAGCTTGGAATAAGTGTCAATATAGGAGACCACTGACCTAACCAAGGCATTTGTGAAAAACCTTGTCTTTCCTCAAAGACAGAAGAAGTTTAGAGAACGAATTAAAGGAAAGCTTACGACAAGGGAAATTGACGTTAGAAGCCTCAAACGCAAATTGGGATGCCTCAAGAGAGAAAAAACACACCCATGCGTATGTGTTTTCGGAGGGTACAGGAATTGACCAATTTTCTAGTAATCATTCGCAGTATTAATGCACAAAGGAAGTCTAAAAAAAACGATACAGGAAGTGGCGCCAACCCACGAGCCCAAATTTGGGAAATATTTTTAGTGAGGCCATCCTACCCTCAGTACAGCAAAACACTACGAATTAGATAAATTTTGCGTATGATGAACGCCATTAACATAGCTTCTTTATCAAAAGCGTGCCATTAATAACGATAAAAAGGTGTCAAATTGTGTTTGTGGCGTTCCAAGTGGACGCTGTCCCTCGTCTTCCCACCGCCCATACAGGCTTCTAATCACTACTCGCCAAGTGCGAGAAAATTAACTGCTTATGATACATTAAAGTGTGTTTCCTGTGTAGGGACCAAATTGGCCCACTTGCAAAACGCGATGCATTGATATGCGCTTTGATGTTTGATGGGGAGAGACTTAATTCGGAACGTCCTGCTATCAAAATACGAGCAGAGCAGTTGAGGGTGCTAGGGCGACCCTGAGGCTCGCATCACATTCAACGAACAAAATATTTCACAGAAAATCTTATGAGACCACAAGTTTGTGCCAAGCCCTAATCAAGAGCAACCAAAAACGCACATTTGAACTTGTATTAAAAAAGTTGAGTGGTCTATTTTTGCTAAACAACCTAAACTCCAAGAACGTGTCCATCGAACCCAACATTAGACTCCAATATTGATATTCAAGTTATCAGATACATCGGATGCAGCACTATGACTGACACTGACGGCCATCTTAAATTCGTTTTTCGTTGGTCAGCTGCACCTCAATTTTGATGGTCGCAAATTGTGCTAATCAGAAGCAATCGCAGTTTGTAATTCCGAATAAACATTCAGTCAAACAATAGCACACTTGATAACTATTGAAGATAACGTTCAATGAACCACTCATTCATAGGAAAAATACTCCAACCCTGTGGATCAATAATTCAAAGGCTTTGCTTTCATATCAATTTCATAATCAATGACAACGATAAAATTTGATAATACCGAAAACAGATTTCACTTACCATCCAAAAAACAAAAATATTTACCTCAGCATATGATGCGACTTGAGACCTCTCAAGTCTTTCATAATTTTCCAGCACTTTTCAGGTATTACTAAATCCTAATAAATTTACACTGAAATCATCAAGAGATCACACGTATGCTAATTTATTACTACCCAACACAGGCTATCTTAAGACAGTGTCATAAGCATGGATTCAATTTAATTTCTAAGGGAATATAAACAATTAGGTGTTGTGGAGCAAGCATTCATTTACTCCAGCATAATAATTATGTATGATGATAATCAATTATAAATTTACAATTTTTTTTCCATAGAAGCGACAATTCAGTGTTTTATTTACCATCTGAATCAGGCTGTTCAAGATTGACCATTAACATTTTCACAGACAAAATGTGTTCCGTTGTTACAGGTGCATTCTTGGTGCCCTATCTGCTAACACTTCTTTGCGGCGGCGTGCCCATGCTCTTATTGGAATTATCCTTGGGTCAATTTCTAAGTATCGGAGGATTAGGAGTATGGAAGATATGTCCACTTTTCAAAGGCAAGCACTTTTGCCACAATCTCTTCAGGCGAACGAAACCCTCAACTAATTATTTTTATATTGTAATACTCCTTTAGGTGTTGGCTATGCAGCGGCGGTGATGTCTGTCTGGCTGAACATCTACTACATTGTGGTGCTGGCTTGGGGCCTATACTACTTCTACTCCTCTCTCACGGTTGAGCTGCCTTGGGGCACTTGTGGCAATTGGTGGAACACTCCTCGGTGTCGTCCAGAATATGGATTCAACGCAACCGTTACCCTGGCCGAGACATGCGGCCAGAATGCCACCTGCATACGGATTCTCAATGATACGCTCAACAATTCGACTTCTCCTGTCAAGGAGTTCTGGGAGTATGCATCAGAAGATAAGGCTTCAGGTATCTGACTTTCACACTATGAGGCATGGCAGTAAATTATACCATTTTTTCCAGGCGAAATGCTCTTCAGATCACAGAAGGCTTGGACGACATTGGCGAGGTCCGCTGGCCACTGGCCATAACCCTTCTGATCGTTTGGGTCATGTGTTATTTCTGCATATGGAAAGGTGTCCGATGGACAGGCAAGGTAAGCGCAGGTTATGGGAGCCACACCAATTTTCATAAAAAAATCACTCTTTACAAGAAATCCAAAAGCCAACAGAAACTGCCTCAATCTCTTTGAATGGACAATTTTACAATTGCAGGTTGTATACTTCACTGCCCTCTTCCCTTACGTGCTCCTCATCATTCTGCTCATCCGTGGACTCACTCTTCCTGGAGCCATGGATGGCATCAAATTCTACATCACTCCAAACATGTCGCGGTTGGGCGACTCAACGGTAGGTTTAGCTTCCAACAAAATAAAAGAAGTTTACAATCTATTGCGAGTTCACAACAGCAAACAATCTATTGCAGGTGTGGTTGGACGCGGTCTCCCAAATCTTCTTCTCATATGGCCTCGGGCTGGGTTCCTTGGTGGCACTTGGAAGCTACAATCGCTTCCACAACAACGTCTACAAGTAAACGCGTAGTTTTTTTATTTGAACTTTTTTTGTACACTATGCAGTCACTGATTTTGTCACTAATTCTAGGCATGCCCTGATTGTATCCTGCGTCAACTCCGGGACCAGCATGTTTGCCGGTTTTGTCGTTTTCTCTGTTGTTGGCTTCATGGCACAATCTCAAGGGAAGCCTGTCAGTGACGTTGCTACTTCAGGTAAGGGCTTTTCCTACATGGCAGCGCATTATATGTCCAATTGTACGTTTTTTACTTAATCTAATTTTATTTTTGCAATAGGTCCTGGTTTAGCTTTCCTGGTCTATCCATCAGCTGTGCTGCAACTACCCGGCGCTCCATTTTGGTCTGCACTCTTCTTCATCATGTTACTTTTTGTTGGCTTGGACAGCCAGGTACTGTTAAATTGTCTTGCAGTGATGGCCATACTGGCGAATATGTGGTGTTGGAAGAGTTTCTTCAGCAGTCTTGTTAATATTAAATCACCTTTCACATAGTTTTGCACTATGGAAGGTTTCATCACGGCTATTGTGGACGAATGGCCGCGCTTATTGCGTCCCCACAAGGAAATCTTCATCGGCGTTGTCTGCCTGCTTTCATACATTGTTGGATTGCCTATCGTTAGCCAGGGAGGAATGTACGTCTTCAAACTTATGGATTACTATGCAGCCAGTGGCATATGTCTGTTGTTCCTCATCTTCTTCGAATGCATCGCAATCTCTTGGTCTTATGGTAGGATGCCATCATTAATTTCCAAACAGTAAATTTGTAAGTTTTAAAACACTTCAATGACTCTGCATTTTGAACTTTATCTACAGGCGTCAACAGGTTCTACGATAACTTGAAGGATATGATTGGCTATTACCCATGCTTCTGGTGGAAATGGTGTTGGTTTGCTTTTTGTCCCGCAATTTGTTTCGTAAGTCGATCTCAAGAAATTCTCATCATTTTCAATATTCCACATACACTGTACATGTAAATTTGCAACAAACTAGAAATTCGTGTCTGACACCCTTGAAACTCTTCTGCTTCTAGGGCGTCTTTTTCTTCAGCTTGATTCAGTACAATCGTCTAAAGTATCTTGATTATGAGTATCCCTTGTGGGGAGAATTAATCGGTTGGCTTCTCGGGTTATCGTCAATGGTGTGTATCCCGGTTTACATGGTATGGATATGGTGGGTCACTCCGGGAACTTTCCGTCAGGTAAGAATACATCTAAAACATCAAGTTCAGGTCAAATAGAAGGCAACGCCCTATATTATTTTCTATGTTTTCTTTCAGCGTGTTAAGTTACTGTGCCGCCCAGATGTCAAATTTGACGAACTGAGAATGCAGAGTATAGGCAGCAGTGCAAAGGCCAATTCCGATATTACGGCCTTGTGAGATGGCTCACACATTTTCTTAGCACACCACGGTATTGATAAGCTGTTCAATATATAGAGAAAAAAACATCACAGATGGTTGAAACAGAAGGCACAAAGAGACAACGTTTCTCACTCCAGTGTTTAGTCAGATAAAAACAAATTGCTTCCTGCAACGGCAACACCGTTAGTCTCAGAAATCAATTGTCTACATAAAGGGGCTAATGATGGATCAAACGAGTGTTTGTGTTACATGAAGGATTCCCTCCAGAAAAATAACAGAAGTTAAGATTCCATTCATCACACAAAATTTCAAAGAATATGGCAGACAGTGACAACAAAACCAGATCTGCTTTATTCTAATTCTACCGATTGTTTTTCCATCGTAGAGCTCTGGAAAATTCACGATAATTATCCTTCATCAAATTTCGTATTGATTTGCCGATGATCTTTTTTTAAATAATTGTGTGTATGCGTATTTAAATTTACCTTTTAAGCTCTCGTTGTTCATATATATTTATGAGGAAACAAAGCTGAGATCATGCATCAATTTTATATCTAGATAGGAGTATGGCAGTTTTTATAAGTAGCTCAAATCCTCCTTAATTCTGTCCCTTTTAAACATCATGCAGATTGCAGATGATATCAATCAACATCACTATAGACAACTTTTCCCATTGTAATGATCCTAGTGTACAAAGACAATGTATATCAACAAATTACAGGCAGAGGTGAATTATTTGTTGACAGGTGCATCGTAAAAATTCAAAATTTGTTGACAAATTTAACAGCACCGATTCCACAACAAAAACAATGATATGGGATCAGTTTTTCCTAAAATATTATAGTTTGAATTCAATCTCCATTGTTAGCAATGACATAGTATAAAGATTAATTTCAAAAATGTCGCGATACCCAAAAGTCAAATTCAATGTTCTTTTCCCTCCTTATTACGTTAAATTCACAAACAGTAGTAGTGGTACATCAATATAGTGCTGCAATCACGTCAGTCCTTTGGAGAAAGCATTAACAGAAAAAGAGCTTATCAATTTGGACTATCCCAAGTACCCATAGTTAGTATTTCCAAGGCTTTTGTATTTGTCAAATTTGTTTCTTCACAATCCAAAGTTTGTTATTAATGTTAATAATTAGCCATTTTTCTTATATAAATAAACTTTAAAGCTTCACAATCAGCGCACACCTTAGTCACATATTTGCAGAGGGTATAGCAACACGTATTACAAATGCTCGAGGACTCAACTAGCACGTAAGTATGACTAGATGGAAAATGCCACAGACGTTAGGCAGTTAGAACATGATAATGCTACACTTTGGGTAAAGTATGAGGAACACTGGAATGCAAGTTTTGCTAACCTCATCAAATTGAAGCAATCTACAAGCTCGGCATGTTACAAAATTTCGAAGAGAACAGAGTATTTCACAACGGTACATTTATTGAAATAAGATATTACATTCAGTGCTTATTATTTTTCATGGTCTTTATTCTGATGATAAATACTGTCCCCAGTTGGCTGCGCCCTAAGTATGTCCAATTCAATATCCTGCAAAGCCCATCGATGGTCGCAGATTTGCAGTGCTTCCCACTCGGCCTTGAAAGCCTGTTTGGGATCAGGAGGCATGGCAACACCACCTCCGGACATTTGTTCTTGCATTACACGAGCCTGATCGGCAGCTTTAATTAAAGCCCAAGCAAGAAAATCAGAATAAAGTCAAGTTCGTGATCAAGCCAACAACAACTAACAGAAAGGAACATTCCTAACTAACCGTTATTGTCACCCAACACCAGAGCATAAATGCTCCTCAGCCCGAAAACATTGAGAAAGTACCAGGATGCGGAGCTCACCCTAATCACAACATCAATTAGAATTACAGATTAGTGGAATTCAAGTTAGAAAACCGAAGAATTTAAATGAAAACTTTCTGAACATAAGAACTACCATGATGCATCGAGGGCCATGAGATCTACACCCCTCTGCAACATTGGTTTAAACCTTAGTGTCAATGGAAAAGGAACCTTGGCTGCAAAGTCAAAATGCGATTTATGTGACATATATCAAGATGGGAAAACAGCCATCAACATCTTGTCTAGTACCCATGATACTATCACGATGAAAACTAATCCTAACCACATGTGCATGTAATATGGAAATAGGTGCAAAATTATACCTGCCTGTTCAACTTTTGTACTTACTAGTAACGAAGCCAGAGAAGGTCCAGTTGATCCATCCACCAATAATGATCATGGGTAGGACGTTGGTGACGTTCCCCTTCAACATCTCTGTCATCACAGATGGATCAGAAATTGGGTTGTTCATTGCTGGTGCTGGTTTGCGCGTCTTAAAATATCCAGTTTCTTCGTTATTGAAAAACTGTTTTCGCATAACGAAAGCCTGAAATACAAAAACCCAACATCAAATTTGTGCATGAGCTAAACCAATACCCTATCCATTATGGTTAGCAACAAATTATTTGACATCATCATAATGCACTGCATGCGAATTAAAAGGAAAGTTTTTTTGTGATTGCTGCCCTTTTATAAAGTGAATTCATAACAGTCACTGGTTAGTGATCCTAATCTGGGAAATAAGTGATGCTTGGGCGATACATTATACCTAAACATAATTGCCATCAAGCTGGAATACGCTTATTTCAATAACCTGATAATATTGCCCCAGCACTTGTGCAATTCATTCATCGCGTTGCAATAAATTTTTGATTGGAACCGTGCGCATATAATATATTAGTAAACCTCAATCTATTCAGCGGTCATTCTTACCGATTTCGGTAGATATTTGCCATTTTCTCTCAACGCTCGGCTCCGCAACAAGGCCTGGCTAAAAGAAATAAATAAAAGCGTTTTAAATTATTGATGGGCGGTAGGCCTACAAGTAGTGATTTAGCGGTACTCTGACCATTTAAGCAAGCTTCAAAATCTTAATGCTAACCTATCTTCCAGCTGAGTCACCTCCACCTTTTTAGGCGACGATAACAGGATCGAAACATAGTGGCGCAAAATGCCGATCAAAAAAGTAATTACAACAATTGGCAAGAAAACCCATAGTCGAATATTTGGGTCCAACAACAACTCCGCCATTTTTGAGCAGACGAACCTGACGAAGTATTCGATTTCGATATCCGCGAATTTTATACGCGGCGCTCCAGCATTTCGCTTTTTGACAACTTGTTAAATTTTCTCGTGGTTATCGTGTTCTTATCAAAAATTTCGAGAATCAAAGCGAACCGAAAGTAAAATGGCTTCGACAGCAATTAACATGGAGCAAACCTACAATTTTGATCGAGATGGAAAAGGAAAACAGTCAATCGTGGATGATTTTATGTACGGCACGAATGTGGCACAATGTCACATTTACATACGAATGGGTACGTGCAAAACATGTCGACACTTGAGTTTTCATTACATGAACAACCGATAACTGTCAATTAAATGAGTACGCCCTTGTAGCAAATAAATTGTAACAGACTAACACTGACATTAATATGACAATTTTCAATTTCAACTCGGGTGGTTGTACATAAACCTGTTTACATTACAGCTACATGTCGTAGAATGGCGATTTTTGCCAGTCAGGTTTACCATGTTCATGACAGTTCAATGATGTCGTTAACTATACTCTGGAGATAATCATTCAGTATTATATAACAGGACTGAACTGACACTTATAGGCTTTTGACAACTCATTTCAGGTTTCTTACGCAAGGTGTATGGAATTTTGAGCCTCCAGTTGCTGTTCACGACCTTGATTGCAGCCATTATGAGGTTCACTCCTATCATTCGGTCATATGCCTCCCAAAAGTGAGATTAACATGACATGACTATTCAAAAATATTAATCTTACCACAAGTTACCAGGTCATTTGCTAAGCTGTGGTCTTTTCTCCTAACAGCCCATGGATGTTGTCATTGGGTTTAGTCTTGTCGCTGGTCTTCTTGCTTGCATTACACATTTATAGACGGAAAACACCAGCCAATTACATTTTTTTGGCAGCCTTCGTAAGTGCCCTAAATAAGAGCAGAAAGAAAAAAATTAACAAATTGTATGCAATAACGTTTCATTGATTTTTTGCAGACTGTGTGTGAGGCCTACTTGATTGGCATAATAGGTAGATAAATGTGTTTATGCTCATGTGCATGCATCCACCAGGCACAATTTGTTTGAACACAATTTCTCATTTTTTCGATAATAGTAACGTTTTATGACCAGTGGATCGTCCTCCAAGCTTTTCTATTGACAACGATAATTACTTTGAGTTTGACAGCATATACCTTGCAGAGCAAAAAGGATTTCAGCTCATGGGGTGCAGGGTCAGCATTAAAGTTGTTCATTTATGCATTTGTCTTTAACACATTTTAAAACAATTAGCTAACTGTCAATTTTGCTAAACTTTGCAGGTTATTTGTAGCTTTATGCGTTCTATTGGCTGCAGGATTTCTCCAGGTTTGTTTTTATGTAATTTTCCTGATATTAATACAATATATCGACAGCAATTTAGCAATCCTAATGCCTCAGTCAACTTGACATTGTCCTGCGCATATAAAATGTCTTTGCAATTTTTCAGATCTTTTTAGGCAGCACGTACATGGAACTGCTTATATCAGGCGGTGGTGCTTTGCTATTTGCCCTCTTCCTCGTTTATGACACGCACACTATCATGAATCGTCTGTCACCAGAAGAGTACATTTTAGCTACCATCACCTTGTACCTGGACATATTCAATCTTTTCCTGCATATTTTACGCTTCTTGGAAGCCATGAAACGAAATTAACTTACGTTGATTCGTTGCACAATGGACTGCATTTCCGGTTCATTTTTATTCCCGTGGATCAATGCATTTTCCGGTGTTGTTATTTTACTATTATCCATTTCGATCATAGGCACACTTTGTTCCTATAATAATAGTTTAACATACAGGAAACCCTCGAATGTTACATTTCATATCTAGCATTGGGACTGAAAATCTGGAAGCTGATTGCAGCACCATATTTGAGTCTTTAAGTAAAAATCAAGTTCACAGTGCTTAAAATTTGACCTAAGCTGAGCATCTCTGCTCTAATTTACAGTTCTTAGTCTCATGTTCAACGATAACGGCCGAGGAATATATCTTTGACATACAGTATTCTTGGGTTTCCTGTACTCTTATTCCATGATTAAAGGATGTGCTTTGAGAGGTTGGAAACTTGTCATCAACTTTGTAAACTTGTACATTTTAAATGTTCCATTTTTCCATAAATCAAAACGACAAAAGAATTGGCTCAAAATGGACAGTATTTTACATAGTTAATCTATTTTTCAAGAATACATTAGCTTGACATTATAGAAATTGGATATATTATGTACAGGACTGGAGCGCTAAGGGGGTGATCAGATGCTAATTTGACAATAAAGAAAAAATTGTAAATTCAGCCAAAAATCTTGCACAGTAAGTAACAAAGAATGACATTACTGGATTACAATAATGGTGAACCTGTTAGAAATTGCATTCTTTCAGAGAATACACTTTTAATTTTGGAACACATTGGCTGTGATGAACCTTGTACTATCAATGTCTCACTGGTTTCACTTGTCCACATCATTATATTATTATAATGCATCCCAATTGCAGATACGTGCATATGTACAGTATGTGAGTTGTAAAATTTACACATTAACCATTTTTAGATGAAGAAAGAGGATGCAAAAATCATATTGATGTGTTACACGTGAATCTGTTTATGAAATGTATATGTAAGTAAAATTCAATAAAATCTTTAATGTTGAGTTAAGCCTGTTTTCCTACTTTGGTTGCGTAATCGTATCGGGATATATGAAGTGATATATACAGGGTTTCCGAAAAATAATACTGCAGTTTTGATGGTCAATTATTTAAAAACCAAATTGTAATTAACGATCAAAAACTGCACCATTATTTTTCGGAAACCATGTGCGTGTGTATATATTTTTTTTATTTCTTCCAGGTAGATGACGTAACTCTATGCGTTTGGTTTTAGGCGGGCTTTTCGTTTGCAACGTCATTATTTCTCCGTGTTTGACTTTCGAAAGACGCTTCTGGCTGCAGCGTTGGTCGTTAATCATTATCATAGCTTTGTAAAACCAGGAAATCGAATGGGATTAAAATGCGAAACTGGACATGCTCAGCAACCGCATGAAGCTTTTAGTTTCCAATCGGTATTGAGTATCGACTAAATAAGTCCAGTAATTCCGAGTCTGAGACTCTGAAAGTGGTAGACTAGGATAGAGTTGGAGAAGATCCATGAAAACCAACCGTCGTGGCATGAAATGGCAAAAAAATTAAATCACACCAGTAATTGAGAGATACCGATGAAAACAATAAATCCAATCTTAGAATTAACATATCACCCACCCCCACCCAAAAATTGTCAGTGTGATCAAACTAAATTTAAGTGTAGACATGGACATTTTAAAATGTGGCAGGTGTTTTTGGCGCTAGTTTTCCATAGGTTTTAGAAGTTCGAAGACCACTTCTGGGAATGGTTCGCAATTTGGTGCTAGCATGGTTTGCCCCCTTACAGTGTACGTGGATCGGAATTTAGGAATCAGGTGGTCTTATAATAGAGGATTTAAGTACAGGTTAGTAGTCTGGGCGGTTTTCTGAATATCACAGGCAATCCCAAAAAATTCGTTGTCAATTTCCTACATGAATCCACCAACCCTGTGAACCCAGGAAGACTTATCAAAAGCACTTCTGAATACAAGACGCATCATCCAAATCGTGAATTTTTGCATTGCGTAGCGAATTTTACTTCTCATTCGCCACATCTATAGCTAAATTAATATTTTGGTTGCCCACCAGGGTTATACATGTAGTTAGAGCGCATCGGCTAATTTGGCTTCAGATGGCCATGAAACGACTACAGTAGTTCAATGACACCGTCACTGAAAATGTGGGATTATGCATTTACTTGTCAAAAATGGAGAAAATAGTGAGAGAATTCTCAGCGACAATAATTGCGTTGCCAATTAGGTCTACATAAGATCAACGCAATTAATTTAACAATTGAAATCGCTCTTTTGAGTTTTCTCCAAAAAAAGGTACTAGTGTGAAGTTGAGTGTTGCCCTCGCTCTTCTCAAGCGTGCCAATCCGTTGTCACCAGAAAGTGAACTTGCTAAGGTCTAATATTGAGTAGATTAATAATGTGCATCCTTGGATGTGCTTGGGAGATTTTTCCCTTCTGGCTTCAATGAAGCCGCTGGACCATCAGGGGCCTCGTCCTCACCAGTTGTTTGATAAGTCCTTCCCATGCATTTTATTACTGCAGTACTTCCCGAAGGACCTCGTTTTAGCCATGCCATCAGGAAGTGCAGTCATTGAAGGGAGATGGGCACGCAAATAATTGAACACAATCAACGGGAAACTACAGCCGTGTGGATGTCAGGGTTAAATACCTTTCCTTCCTATTCAAAATTCAACATATCCTTCTAAAATTTGGAAGGTAGAAGTTATAATAAGTGCATAATAATACCCATTTGCATTTTTCAAGTCCTAAACTACAGTACATGTACATGTGGCATGTGGGTTTTAGCAGTACATATTGCCAAAAAATGTACACGTATCTTTGAGAATGAGACTATAGATTCTCACAGCAAGAAATTTTCCTTTATAATACTTTTTTTAAAACATGCAAATCAATAAAAAATTAACTTGCCAGTTATTCAGCAGTACCTACTTTAGTATCAGATCGATAGAAATATTGGCAATATTTCCTGATAATTTTTTTATTTGCGATTTACATCGTTCAAATTTCAATTACAATCTCCAGGAAACCAATAAATCGAAATCAATCAAACGAAAATCGAACGAGCCGTTGCCATGGTTACGACGAGAAAAGAACGACACTTGGACAGTGTAATTCAAATCGGAACGAAGTACATGTAAATCGTGAATAAAAAAAACTAAGCATAAATTGCTGATATTTCTGTCAATCATGCACTCAAGTAACTCTGAATTTAACTCCTTCACCGGCTTAACTATTTGGACACCCATTAGTACACGTTTCTCGATCTCAGACTTCATAATACATAACTTGACAACTATATCTCAAAAACTTGTCAATTAATAATCTGGTAATTAAATTTGCCGATCACACATTATGGCAGTGTTAGTTTTCGAATAAATAAACCAATAAAGTTTAACAAATATTCGCTCGTGTTACAGCATACAGACAGAACTATAAAGATACGTGTTATCTGTGCATTTTTCGATGACTTTGGTTGTGAACTATGTTTACTAGAATGCACATTTCTGTGCCTCAGGAAATATTAGCAATTACCATCTTATATTTTTGGGCACTTGTCCTGGATCCCGTCGCATTTCTCCCCAAATTTAAGGTAAATGTAGGGTTTACGCAAATAATTGCGCATGCAGGCATAATTACATGTACACAAACAGGTTTCTCAAACTTTAACATGACTCATTAAAAATGTGCATTATGCAAGCCTGGAAGAACCTCTTTCCTCGATCGCAGTTTTAACAATCACAATCTTGCCTGATCATATTCCACAAAAAAAAAAGCCGATGATGCATTTCGCACGTTGTGTGCATGCATTTTAAATGGATTTTTATCCGGAAGTGCTTGAGCACATATAGAAAGTGATATGCCGCCTGGAAGGTCTGGAAAGCGTGCGAACGTCTTCCAAGGTTACCCGACCAGTACCACCAAAAGCTGGCCACAGACATGGCCACAGACCCACAGTATAAATCACAGGTTGAAACTGATCTGCCTGTTCGTGGGCAACATCATCATGACATATCTGATTTCACAGTCAAAATCTGTGAAAAATCCGATCTCATCGTCCAGGCCTATTGTGTTTACTAACTCGTATCTAATATCGCAGTTACATTAACTATACCAATCTATGACCTTACCACATACCAGTCATTCCCCAATGCTGTAGAAAAATGCAAAATGGTTCAGATCTGCATAAATCGACCAACGTTTAAGTCACTCCTGCAATATCTTCCTGAACATATCGGATATTTCGGATCAAAAGTGCAAAATCTTGACCACTAACAAGCAGATTTGACCTGCCAAATGATCATATTTTTATAACGACAGATTTGGTATTTTAGCTCTGATCTGCAAATCTGGCCTGTTGTCCAGATCAGCAGTCCCAATATACCAGTGTGTGACCATTTAGACACATACGGGGCATCTGGTGGGATAACTTTGCTAACAAAAAGATTTCCATCAGCATATTTTCACCACAAACGCGTGATACATAACGATAATTATTAAGGGCAAGCGCCTTTAGGCAGGGGTCAAGTTTTAGGGTCAGTGAAAACGGCACCAGCACTGTTTAGAAAGTGGTGGAAGCGCTTGGTAGTCGTTTAATACCTGGTGCACGCTGCCTGCACACGATTTCATTTCATTTTGGGGAAAAGCTCGCGTTTCCTACCTAGGCCCACATAAGCAATCATTAAAGTGCAGGAAACACAATGAGTCGACGTTGTTTTTTTTTTCTCCAACCCAAAACAGGTTTCCCCAAGAGAAGGGTCACGTGAGTGCATTTGTGGCCCACAAAAAATCGCCCAGGTAGGCAGGTAAGAAGAAATGGTAGGTACGCCTGGGCCTCCATTTCGCTCATTTTGGTCCATCGGAGTGCCGGCTTGCACCTCTGTGCCTCTCCCCCTTCCTTTATGGCCAAAAATCTTCGCACCATGGAATTCCAACGCACAAGTGCCAACAACCGACCATCTTGAAAGTACCAAAGTGGTCAACGAGAGGGCAGCGTAACTAGGCAAGTTTTGT
>JAQGAF010003535.1:0-17205 GCA_034687865.1 Kryphioiulus occultus
GAAAATTAAAAATTGATTTGGCGCCATCTATTGACAATATTTGGCAACTCGAATAAAAAATCAATCTTTAATTATCTTTTTTATTAATTAATCAAAGGGTATTTACTCATTAAAGTTGGATTGTCGCATCCAGTAGTAACCAGACTATCAAGCAAAATTGTTATCACGGCGATTTATTCATTATTCGCAGAGATGTCTGTATACAATTTTTAACATGGCAGGGGTGGGAAGGGAACTGCCCGTTAAGAGTATGGGCGCCCTTTTTTGCTGGATAACTTTGATTGAAAGCATATGCTCAGGGAGACTAATCCGGAGGTGCTAAAATAATCTGGAGGTGGAGGGGTTACGGCTAATGTAGCGAGGAAGGATTTGTGAGGGGTACAGCTGAGGCAAACTGCCATTGCAGCACCCATTTACCCCATTTTAGTGAGATTCTCGGATTGTAGTTCTACATCGTTGTATTTGATTATGAGCATTTTTGAACTGTCAAAAATGACTGATGTTTCTCATTGCGGGGGGTTTTTGAGAAGAGATCCAAAAATTTATGCACCACATTTGTTGTTGTTGTTAATTCCCTTTTTATTTTATTGCGATGAGTAGGCCTATATATTATTTATATAGATGCGAATAGGTCATTTATAAAGTCAACATATAGCTAATAATGACGATGGATGTATTACCACAACATATTCGACTGTCCTGACTAGTTTTCGTGGTTTTCTAAAGTTGCTTCCAGATAATACTGGGAGGTTGCTGTAAAAAGTTGTAATATCAGCAGCAGTTTCAAACTATGTGCTGCCTGCCTTTTCAGCTAATTTTATTATTTAAATAGTACACCCAGACCTGGTCGATTTACATGTGAAACTTCTGAGACGGTCAGGCAAAAAGTCAGTTACTCATGATAAGTGGGAAAAAGTCCTTGTAAAGGTAAGGGCATTGATTTTAAATTTTACTAATTTCTTTGCAACAATTGCTGTTGCCGTGTTATTGAACATTGAACATTGAACATTGAACAGTGATACCATTGAAATTTGTTCCTAATTGCAGTATTGCCATGGATACTCCAAAGTGGATGCCTGGGAAATTGAGCGGTTTGGTTACAAGAAAGCAAAGCTTGGTGTAAAGATTGGTTTATTAAAGGTGAGCATTTATGAGTATATCAAAACATTCATTTTTATAAATTCATTACTCATCTAAGCTTAATGTATTTGCAGCGCCTTCTTGAGGCACAGTTTGATGCCTCTTCCAAATTCAAAACGGATATCAACAAGTTGTCTGCAGAACAATTGCGACTTCTTCCTATTGGTAAAGACCTCAAAGGGCTTATGTACTGGTTCCAGTTGGACCAGGACCTGAATCTCCGGATTTATTGTGAAGATCAAGATGAAGAGACATGGGAACTAGTTGTCAGGTTAGCTTTTGAAGTATGCATTGAGATGGTGAGGAGGTTTTAACAAATTCCCCTAAAGTACATTAGATAAATTATAGATGCTTATACTATTAAAATAAATTCACACTTTTAACCATATTTCTCCTTCTGCATAAGGTCTTGTTTGAAATGTTTAATTTATCAGAATGTTTAGGTAATTTACTGACAAAACATATGTACACATATAAATCTTTATAACATGCAGGGAACGAGGAGAGCTGGTTAGCCTGATTCAAAATTTGGAAACCAATGGCAATCCAGGATTGAAAAAGGAGGAGGATTCCACCACACCTAGTGACACTGGTGAGAGCAAAGATGGTGAAGGAAGTCTCGGTATCCAGGTTATTGCAGGTTTGGAGGAATTGATTCACTTTGTCACTGATTTGTCTACAATATGCGGGATAAACATAGATTTTTTTCTTTCATTTTTACAGAAAAGCAAGATCTTTCTGACGAAAAGTTGCAGTTTCGTGTACCTTTACTTATCAGCAATGAGGAAGGAAAGCAAGGGTTTGAAGTACCTGCTTTAGTTTCAGTGAAGGAGGAAAATAAACTGCTCATGAAGGTATGAAAGGTTACATTCATGCATGAAATGTCAGTCTGGAAAACAGGAAGTTTAACATCGTTTCTCCCAATGCTTCCTAATGACCAAGACAATCTTGTTTTTCAGCTTGAGGTAATGGAAACAGATGTTGCCAAAGATGTGGATTCAAAGGAAGACATCATCATATCGAAAGTCGAAAAATGCGAAAGTCAAGATTCTAGTGTTAGTGATGCTCCTTCTGTGGAAATGAAAGAAGCTGAGATGACAATAAAGGTATAAATAATGTAGTAGGCCCTGAGTGCTACCAACATTGTCTGATATGGGGTAGGCGTTTGTAAATCAAAATAATTTACTTATGTTAGCAGACGTTGTTAGGCGAATAAATAAACGGCCATGTATCTTATTCCATTGCTAAACATGATCAGTGATTACGGAGCTAAATCAGTCAGTATATGCAACTACATGTATCAACATTTCATTTTAATTTTTGCATTATTAAATAGATAAAAGAAGAGCCAATGCTAATAGATGAAGACACAATTGTTGAGCCAAAAATACTTGAACGTAATGGTGACCCTTTGCGTGCTGAATCAATACCGCAGCCAATTCCTGAACTTACTGGCTTGAATGCAAAATTGAAGGTGGAAGACCAAGAACGAAATAAAGAAACAGAAATGGTAAACTTTGAACTCATAATTGACTTATATGCCATTTATTGTAAAAATTGTTAGCATATCATATCCCCAATGTAGTGTTGTTTGGAATTAGAAGGCTTTAAGTTTGTTTATAATAAAATATGTTTTTTTTAGGAAAACGGTATTGGTGATGCAGTTCAGGATTTAAGTTCTAGTGTTCGTGCTAGTGTTATCAAACTTGCTGAGAAACTGACCAAAGTTGATGCAACTTCCAACAATGCCGAGGCAGTACTTCCTGATATTGCACCACCAACCTTAACGTCTAGTGCTGCTAAGCATTCTCAAGAAGAAGCCACGGATTTGACTACTATCAAAAAGAATAATGATGTCGTGAAGTCAGACTCCTCTCTAGAAAATACCCCATTGATCAAGGACCCTGAACCAGCAGTTGTTGCAATAGCACAGCAAAGTGACAGAGAAAATTCACTATCAAAAGATCTAGATGCATCTGAAAAGCCAGCACTCGTGCCTCCTACAGAAATCATTGAAAAGATTGTCCGGGAGCCAGTCAAGCTTGATCAAGAACTGAGTGATAGAGATAGATGTGAGCGTATGAAGATGCCCTTGAAAAAGAGGAACATTCCTAAAGATCTTGATACGGGTGACTCCAGGTCCATCGTTCTGGAAAAACCAATCAAATGCCAAATTTCCTTGAATATGGAGCTTGCTACTTTGCAACCAGTGGAAAAAGAATCTGATGCGAAAATCTCTAGCACCGAAGTGACGAATATTGACATTGCAATAACCTCATCACTTCCGAATCCTCCGGAACCTATCGTGCCTACAGATACTATACCCATTAGTGGTCAAATTACCGTCGTTCCAGTTGACACCGAAGTGAATATAAGGGAGAATGTAGAGGACAATTCAGATAAATCATCTGCTGATGTTCCTAAAGAAGTCTTAGCAGCGAATGAAAAATCAGATAATTCATCTATAGAATTGATTGATACTGGTCAGGCAATGGCGTTAGTGGAAAGTGATTTAACTGCAGATGTAATAGAAGATAGAAATTTGTCGGTGACGTCAAAGAAACAATCTGAAAGTACTGTTAATTCAGAATCAAATGATGTTGTCAGTCCTGATCTTAAAGTTGCTAAGCTTAGACTGAAAACAAACGTAGACGGCAGTGCCGTCATTGATGTACCAGAGAAGCAAACGCACCTGCTACAGCCAAGTGCTGATCAGGGGAAGGAGGGAAAGAAGCCAAAATCGCTGTCAGAAGAAAGTGAATTGCAAATACTAGAACGTACAAATCAAGCTGAACGAATAATTACGAAGCCAGCAGATCCAAAGAACGTAGAAGAAAAAACAAACGTTTCAAAAAAAGAAAACATTGAACATTTATTCAGCAAGGACATTCCGGAAGGATTGAAGGAATATGAAAAAGTTAAGGATATTACAGAAAAGGTTATGGAATCCTCAGTGATGTCTGTAACAATCAAGAGTGTAAACTCTTGTGAAAAGCTGCCACCACTCCTGGAGACTACCCCTAAAACGAACAAAGAAAACAAGAATATTGACGATTCTAAGGAAATAGCTAAACTCGAAAGTGAGAAAGAAATTCTGCCAGACAAAAGTGATGAAGCTGCTATACTGAAAAACGATTCTGATAACATTACTGTAACTTCCAGCCTTGATAAAATAGTGGAAAAGGACCCCTCTATCAAAAGTTTACATAAAGATATCGAAAATGAAGTAAAATCGCCAGAACCGGGTGTGCAAAATCAGCATGATCTTCAGGATTGTGGAAGTATTCAAAATAAGAAAATTGTAAAGCCTTTTGAGTGTTCCAAGGATCAAAGGAATACAGAAAGTTTAGAGTTGTCACAGCAGAACACTATTGATGATGGTGACATAGTTTCTATAAATACAGAGAACTTATCAGACGGGACGGCTGAAGAATCGTGTGTTAAAGAAGAATCTAGTGATCGCATCAATACTTTGACAAACTCTAGTGAAACTGTTTTAAGTGAAAGCAAAACGACAAAAGGTTCAGAAAATCAAAAATGTATACTAGAAAAACAGAATTCAGAAGATGATCTATACAGGAATACCATTGCGGAGCAAGAATCTTTGCCAGAAGTATTACTTACAGAACAAAACGTCGATGTTGGTGATATGCCGGACAGCCAACTGGTTTCAGCAACGAAAGCTTTGGCCGAGAAATCAAGTGACAGTAAATCTGACAGTGATCCAATTGCACTAGATGTCGATGCAACTAAACCATCTCAAGATGGAACGGAAAAGAAAGAAAATGAGAGCATTACAGAGATGGCAGCTAATGACAACTCTGATATTTGTCACAGTGCAGCAAGTAATTGCACGCCAGTTTCAAACGTTGAACCTGTCAAACCCGATTTGGATTCCAAAGTTTCTTTCGAAAATGCTAAGAGCATGTTAAGCGATTCTGCAATTACCGTGAAGCGCAGACGATCAAAAAATGCTAAGATTTCAGCAGATCAGGAAAAGAAGGGAGATTCTTTGCCAGGTGATTCTGATAAATTGGATACAGAAGCATCAATCCAAAACTCGATACAGGCGGAATCACAAGGCAAAGCTGAAGAAACCAGTGATGCCCAGGAGATTGCAGTGAATACTAATAATGCTGATTTACCAATTGAAGCCGAGACTCCAGTTCCCGAGCGTAGAATGACACGAAGTTTAAGACCAAGGCCTGGGCAACCAGCAGTGATTGCGCAGCCGGCTAAGAAAGAAAGAAAAAAACCTGGCCCCAAGAAACTCACTGTTCAACAGAAAAAAGTAGCGTTGAATGAAATGGAGCCAAAGGTTCGCAAAAGGATGGGTAGGCCACCCAAGGGAACACCAAAACCTGTGAAAGTTGTTGTTCCAAGAAAACCAAGGGGAAGGAAGAAAGCTACAAACGAATGCCCCGTATTAGATTCGAATGATGATGTTGAAGCTGTAATAGAGGCCTCAATCACTCCAACAAAGAAACGAAAGTTAGGTAGGTGAAGTGCAACATTGTTTCACACATTGTGGCTAAGATAGAGATAGTTAGACGTTAAACGTTGTTAAATGTACAGAAACATCTTAACTATGTAATTTGCATGTTTAACGAAATCTGATACCACTATGATTTCATATTTTTTGTGGAACACCAGATGTTATTGCATATTTTAATTTTACAGTTACATATATATTCCTTTTAATTTTTTTGGCAATAAACAGACCAATTGAATGGGTAAGTCTGAGATTTGACTGTACAGGGGTTCCTACTGCTTGTTATTTGACAGGAGCCCCAAATGGCTGGAATGGCAGGCTATCCTGACATTTAAATTGTAATCGCTCGATGGAAAATGTTGGAGTTTTTAAAGCTATTTATGTGCAGTTAAATTAGTTTAAAGGACTATTATATACTCCAACCAATTTTCCTCTTGATTTAGCCACTTTTCATTACGTTTTTAGTTTAAAATAGATGTTTCGCCATTATCCCACATAATATTTGTGACGTGCCTAGTTAATCAGCTTGAATTTCAGATACACCCGTTTTGGAGGAGGACGCTTATTCTTCAATAAAACGCAGCCCGCGATTGCGAGCCCAGCGGCAGAAGGTACGAAGCGAACAGCAGCTTATCGAGGAAGAGATGCAGAGACGAGCTTCGGTTGCTAAGAAAAAGCGCACCTATAAAAAAAAGAAACTGGGCTTGAAGGTAGCAACACAAATTAGTCCTTAACCGAAATTATTTTTCATTACAGTACTATCTTTTATTTTATTCATACTGTAGATTTGCCGATGATCAGTTAATATGATAACAAATGGCATAGCTCATTAAAAAAGTTTTTGGCATAGATTTGTAATGCTAAAGCTATTAGTACATTTATTCACTTGTCTAAACAAGTTGAGTGCTTTCATGCCTCTAAATAATGTAGGTCATAGTGTCAAACAGTTTTTTAATTGTTGCATTTACGTCTTTAAGTTGTCTGCCAGAGGTCAGGATAAACAAGAATCAAGCAAGCAGGAGGAATTGACTGAAGAGGAAGTGGAAACGGTTAAGGGCAGGAGGAAATTAAAAAAGAAAAAACACTTCGGCTCCAAACGAAGAAAGAAAGGTACAAATCCTTGGGACGTTTCATCGGAATCTACTTCAGCATCATCAGAGCCAGAAGAGCGCAATGATGAAGTTGAAGATGAAGATGAGGAATTGGTGTTTAATGATGGTAGCGATCACGAGTTTTCGCCAGAGAGTGAACCCGAGGAAGAGGATCCCAATTATGTTCCGATGGCGGTGAAGCGAGCAAGAACAGTGAAACAAGGTAGGCTACTGAATTTCCCTTGACACACATTAGCACTCATGCATATATTTTTCTTAGACATGGTACCTTTATTGTAATATAGAGTTCCTCTTGTGCATTAATTAAAAACACTAAAGATTTTGCATAAGTATTAATATATGTGGCAATAATTAGTGTCATGTTGTTCGATTGAAGAAGTTGTAGGGATGCATACTGTTGACAAATAATGAAATAGCCCAAATGGAATAACCCTTCACAAAAATCTTAACTTTGTTGTTGTGGCTTATGATATATTCATGACATCAAATAAACTTTCCGTATTTATTCCCATGTCATTTTAGCTAAAACCGGAAGCGGTGAGGAAAGCAGTAGCAGCGAAGATGATAAGCCCTGTAATAAATGTGGAAAATATGATCACCCGGAGTGGGTATGTGTGTCCATTTGGCTTCTGTTGCATTCTGGTAGTGTTTGTGATGGTCAGTTTAATTTTTATGTTCACAGATTTTGTTATGTGATAAATGTGATTGTGGCTATCACACATCTTGTCTTCGACCACCTCTACTGGTCATTCCTGATGGTGATTGGTACTGCCCACCATGTGGACACGTAAGTAATATTTTTATATGTATCTTTAAAATCAGTGTTCTCCACTGAGTCACTAAAATTTTTCAATGAGGAAACCTTCATACAATTTTCCCTTGACGTGATTTTAATATCATATGTCAGTTGATTTTCTGCTTGTTACTTTGTCTTCAAATAGAAAATTTTGGTGGAACGTCTGCATGAACAATTGAAAAATTTGGACCAGCTACTCAAGAAGAAGGATCGAGATGAAATGAGGTATGTTTCAAACTTAATTCTAAATTTCATATTATAATATTGACATAAAATTGGAAAAGAACAATTTTGATTCTTTAATGCAATAGCAGATGTTTATGTCTATACACACATTGTTTAAAAATTAATTAACCCCATAACAATCTTTATTTTTTATTTATTTATTTTTTGATGAAATTGAACATAGGCATTGAATAGCTGAAAAGAGCTTTATTTATTTGCAAACCTGCTTTACACAGTCTGCTTAACCAACACATAATTATACTTGTGATATTCGAAATCATATGTATTAGTTTATATTTGGCTTGCTTCTTTAGACTTTAATTGCTATTTATCGAAGTGTTTTAATACAGCGAGTTCATTTTTAGGAAAAAACGATTAGCATATGTTGGGATCAGCTTGGATAATGTCCTTAAACCAGTGAGTACAACTCTTCATTTCTTCAGTCATACTGTAGAACTGTTTTGTCTCATTTTAAGGTGTGAGGTTTTTTTCTGCATGGAGTTTTTTGCATTTAAAACTGATTGCCCGATTTCTTACAGGAGAAAAAGGAAAGTGTTGGGGATGAAGAGGAGCTCGAAGAAGAGCATGATGAGGGCGATACTGACGACGACTACACACTCCTGCGTAAACGCTCGAAACGTCAGCGCAAGGAAGTTAGCTACCGCTTTAAAGAGTTTGACGAGCTAATCAAATCTGCCATCCACGATGAGCCTGTTTTAGATTCTCTGGAGACTGGAATGACAGGTAAGATTGATCTCACAATACTAAGTAATAGTTTGGCTACATTTGTTGCAGTCATGTGCATGTGTGTGCATGCTGCTTTTTCTGCACTGAGCAATTTGGGATATATCTCATTTAATTTGGGTACGCAGATGCATGATTATTTAAAAATCCAGATGAAACAGTAAGATCAAAATCTTTCTCATGGAAATGGCCAGGGCACGTTGTTTTGCATGATATAGAACCTCAAGCTGCTGGAGTGTTCCAGTTGCTCAAAGCAGTGACCCAAACAAGAATGGATCAAAGGATATGGGGCTTTTGCTAAAATGGAGTTTTCCATCTATCATTATGAATGAAACACTCATATTTCAAATGAAAGTTTTATTATTGATCTCATGGGAAATATGAAAGTTTTTTAAAGTTATCTTGTGGAAACTTCAACTTTGAGTTCACTCACTTTGGAGAAATCTGGCAAAATGTATGCAGAATTGAAGCGTAGAGTACGACTTCAGAGTTCATGGTGTGTTGGGATAAAACTGTGTGATTTTTTATTTGCTATGCTTTATTGAATGACTAGAACCATGATATTCTGCTGCGGTTAGGAACTATAGGGCTACATTTGCAACGCAAGCAGTTCAAATTTTTCACTTTTATGTATTGTTATTTAACAGTGGACATTTGCTGCGATTCATTCTTTTTTGTTTCCTTGGAGGCATACTTGTTAGATGTAGCCAATCAGTGTCATGCAATTCTGTTGATTCGTGCATTTTGTTAGTTGTAGGTTGTTTTCAGTTAAATTGATCTTAGGTGCAATCCCAGAGAAGTAAAATAGGCCTTCAACAAAGGCTTTTCTTCTAGAGCAGCGTTTTCAATCTTTTTTAAGTTATGGCACACTGACCAAGGCATTTAAACTGGCACAGTATGTCCTCGGGTTTTCCTGGTTAATTTTGTGATTAATTTTTGTATACCTTCTATCTTTCCCCCAAACGCCCTCGACATGCATACCGTTTGAAAATCGCTGTTCTAGAGAAGACTTTGAAATAAGAATAATAAAAAGTATAGAATTATCAAACCGGTAGTGCAAAGTAAAACATTACTTGACAAATAATACTTTGCAGATGATGTACGAGGGCCGTAAACTTCACTGCATCATTCCCTTCCTTCAGACACTAAACTAGTACTTATTACAATTAATGTAAAGCGAATTATTCTTTTTAGAAATAATTCACACAATGAACATTTTTCTTTTTTTTTGTTTTTTCTTTTGGAAATATTTGTTGAAAAAAAGTTAAGCAATTTTGTTGCTCATTTTAACAATGATAGCAGGTTTAATTAATACATGTAACTAGTATTTATACACGATGATAAGGTATCTGGCTGTATCTTACTCCAAAAAGTACTGCTCTGCATTCAATCGTGGTGGCATGGCCGATTCAAGTTGATTTGTACACTGATTTATAATGCTCTGGTGTACACGCATACCTTGACCTTTATATGCATGCATGTGCAGTCATGACTACCATGAATTAATTTAGATTACAATCAAACTATAGCTGAGCAATTAGTTTATTTTTCTTGCGACATTTCACAACATCTTCTTCTGATATTTAATCATGTTTATATAACTGACACTAATTGTGTGCTGACAAATATCTAGCAAAATTTAGTTTTCATGTAAGCGAAGCTGGTATATGAATCGGTAAGTGCTGGTAATTTCATGAATTTTAGGATACAAATCAAATTTGCATGTACAGTATTTGTAAGTTTAAATTACTTTATATACTATAATTTGATAGACTTCCGTTAATCCAGTGAGGATTAACTGATTTGTAGATCATCCTCGTCCAAAGCAAGTTCGTTCACCTTATGTAGCATTATAAATAGTTTGAGGGGTTTGTACTGTTATTTTGTTGATACCATTTTACTTAATATGCCAAGCAATAGTTTGTTGTTATTTGAGTGGAAATTTAAAATTTGTAATCTTCAATCTCTAATGCTTGCTACTATATTCCCTTGAATTCAGCGTGTTCAACACAAGAGAAAGCAGCATTTCGAAAACAGAACAATTCACAAAGCATCTCATAATGGTCAATTCTTGTTTGGGGCACTCCAGATTAACAATACCAATCTTCATTCTTGCATATCCTTGCGAAGAATACCAAACAATATGACAGCGTATAAAAGTTAGGCCATTGTCATGTCTTTAAAAAATTTAATGCCAGAGAATCAGGCACGATTCTAACTAATGTTGTTAATGCATTTGAGATGTGCAGCTTGC
The DNA here is from genome assembly GCA_034687865.1 of Kryphioiulus occultus. Classification (NCBI taxonomy): domain Eukaryota; kingdom Metazoa; phylum Arthropoda; class Diplopoda; order Julida; family Julidae; genus Kryphioiulus; species Kryphioiulus occultus. Next base: position 10,764 of record JAQGAF010003535.1, read on the forward strand.
ATTTAAGCACGTATCAGATGTAATGCTGAAGTTGTAACTTAGGATAAAATATCTAAATCTGGTCCATGAGGCCTGCACACCAGAAACACTGTCCCTTTCCAGTTGTTTGAGAGTAATGAGGAGGCTGCTTCGCTGCACACCCACTGAATATCACAATCCCACATTGCATTTTTTGGTGATTTTAATTTTTTTTTCTAAATCGCAAAGCTACCCTCTCGAGTATCCTGGCTCATTTTCTCCTTGCTGTGCATGTAGATAACAAACATCGACGTACTGTTTGCTCTTAACCGCTGTATCCTTGTGTCAGCTGACCCACGGTTTTCCGGGTTTTTTCTTCCCTGTTACTAACCTGTCTCTTTCCCCACCCTTTCCTTGTGGTCTGCAGCACTTAGCAACTGGTCTCAGAGACTGACTCAACAGTGGGATCGGGTGCAACAAGATCTAGGGTTCAGGTTTGGTGAAGATGGGGTGCTGGAAGATGCCCCAAGAGGATAGAACTTCTCTGTGACTCTCTTCATCCTGCTTTGGAGTACAGTACTGGAGTGCCGACCTTGCTATGTTTTGCTTGCTCATGGTGAATTTTTATGTATTCGAATTTATGGTTCTAGTCATTCATTGCCATTAATTATCTGCGCCTAGCTTCGCTTCCAATAATAAAAGGCTAGGAGCATTCTCGGTGTCTCCCAATCTGCGTGGTTTTGTCTAACTGTTCTAGTCTAACATGCATATCGAAAGCATAATAGATCTACAAGACTTTAGGGCTTTTCATATTTTAGATTTCCTATTAGTTTCAAACTTATTTGAGAGTTAGCCTGAATTTACATGCCCATTGATTCTTGAAAGATGTATTGTCATCTCTTAAGGGTTTTCATCACATCATAACGAAACGAACTTACAAAGGCATATACCAAAGATTTTGCAGTCGTTCACTATGAATGGAAAGTACGTTGCTTACTATTGGTAAATCGTACGATGTATGCTTGTATGTTTTGACACGCTTGCTATGTTGTTAACTTCAGAATCTATGGCACGATATCGACCGAATAGTAAATACATCTTTTAGACGAGATCCCACTCGTATGTGCCTCTTTAGATAATGTAAGACTGGAGACGAAGTTGAATTGAGTTTTACATTTACTGTATACGCAGTATTACTCTAAATGGGAAATGTAGACATTTGCTACATGGTTGATACCCAATCGACAAGCCAGTAATTTAGTATCATTTAGGAATATTATAATTTCGTATTGACATTGTAAAACTAATTCAGAAATTCAGTGTATATCTAATATTGAAGTACTGAAACTAAAACAGTTTGACACCTTAAATTAGTCACGTCAGGTTGTAGAAAATCAAATTATTTAGGTATATGGAGGTAGCTTGATATTTGTTGCTTTGACTGTTCAATTAATATTTCACATCATAGGTACTAATATATTATCAGTAGTAAAAGTGCATTATAGCACTTTTATTAGGCACTTTAAGTACGACTCGAATCCCATTGGTACAGTTTTAATACTGTTAGTATGGCCCATATTTGTTGATTTATTTATTGGAAATATTTTTTTTTTAAACTTTTACTGTATTATTTCAAAATAAGCCAACATAGAAATAGAAGTTTGTATTAAAAAGGCGTTCGATATCAGCTGCATTTTTCATAATTTATTTTATTAGTAAGGGAAGAAGTTTAAAATTTTTAACTCATTTTTATCACACTTGCAAACAATTAAAAAAAATTGGACCTACATGTAGGTAAAGAGGAGTTTTTAATGCACTTGCTATTTTTGTAATCAAGCTGTAAACCCCTTATTGCCAACTGAAATGCAGGTGTATGATACATCTATAAAACAAATGTTAGATTATTGGTTAGTGAGAAATGTAAGGCGTATTAAACAGTAGTAATTTCAGTAAACTCAAATGATCTTAATTTCAATAACATGCATAAGTATTTCAGATTTTTGCTATAATTAGCAATTTATTTCGGTATGTTTTTAGCTAGATGGAAATCTGATTGGAAAGTGGACACTTCCACGTATGCGACAAATTCTCATTTCATTTGATAATGAAAACTTAAATTTCCAATCATTATTTTATATGTGAAATTCTGAAATTACTTAACTAAGAACTGGATATGCAGTGCTCCCTTTTGTATGTGAATGTACTGTATATCCCATTAAACCAGGTGATTGTTCCTTGACTGAAGGGTCTAAACAAGACGGGAAGACTGTCAACATAATATCGATGTTGGGTGAGAAGATTTTGCAGCTACTTTTCTGCATTTTTCTCGACTTAGACTCAACTCCCCATTGTTGTCTTCCTTTCGAAAATATTCTATAGTGATTTTTTATTTTGTTGTTAATTGCTTGTTTTACCGTAGCTTATTAGTTGTGCTTTGACATTTCTACTCCCTTCCTGGCATGATATTTCCAGGTCACAATTTTCAGCTAATGTCGTTACACTGCCATAGCCTTTTCTCGTAATTTCACTACCTTAAATCATCTGCATTGGCATGCTCAAGCTACACTTGTGAACAAAGAATATGCGACTTTAAATTTTTTGGTAAATTATTCAGGCATGCTACTTTGCTGCATTTGATGGAGTTTGTATAAATTATTGTCATTAATGAGTGTATAAGAGGATGGGGGCAACCACGATTATTGTTCTCCATCGTTGTTCATAATGCAATGTTACTATTTGCAATGTGTCGATTATTGTTGTCCAATCTGCCTTGCATAGGAGTCGTTATTGTCATTCAACATATTTGCAGAGCAAATAGCTGAAATGCATATTGTTTATAATTTTAGGGATTGGAAAGGGCAAGGATATGTCAAATATCACTAGCGCGCCACCTGAAGATTCCGATTTTGACATCATATCCAATAGAAAGAAACGCAAGCACCGGCGATTAAATGACTTGGATACATCAACAGAAGAGGAAGATGACAGCGATGAAGATTTCAAAGGCACCAGGTTTGACTGTTTTTTACACTGTTATTGTAGGTTTTTTAAGGCGAAAACTTTACTTGCTTGAAATGTAACACATTTCTGCAAAAATTTCATTGAACTGGAGAGTTTTTCCCAATCACTAGAACGATCTCTTTCAGTTAGCCTAAGAAGGTCCAACATTCTCAAGTTTACCAGCATTTTTGTTTATATAATTTTAGTACAAATTCTGAGCAGATTACAGAGGAAGAAAGCGGAGGGGCTCATGATGACAGTGATGATAGTTGGCAAGGTGAACACAGGTCTGGACGTTCCCATCGACGAAGAGGGCGCCGTGATGACTCTGATTTCAGTAAGATTGTTAATCGCAATATCAAAACTCAAATGCTAATATATCCAAAACTTTTAACAAAATGAGTTCTGTTAGTTAAAATGCTATTTGGAAACAATTTTTTTTTAATAATGTGGGTCTTTAACAAACTGAAGCACAGGAAACCGCACTGCATGAATATATGCTGTATTCACTGTCATATTTTGTTTTCTGTATTGTAGTCAATGATAGCGATTTGGATAGTGATGATAATCGTCGAACTGTGCGCCGTGCAGCAGCAAAGAGTGTAAATTATCGAGAACTTTCGGACAGTGACGATGGCGGCCAAAGGCGCAAACGCATTGATAACACCAGATCAAAAAGGTAGGAAAACGTTCAGCATAAATTGTGTAACATATACCTGTTATGTTTATTTCAAAGATTATTAATTTTGATATAACAAAGACAAATTCGCTCATAAAACATTGAAACTGTTGAAAACGCGTCATCTACAATTGTTGTATAAGTGTTGTATAGAAGTTGGCTGAATGATAACACTCCCACCTGACAATCGGGAGACGCTGGCCTGATTTCCGTCGGCTATTAGAATAGATAAATGTGAACCTATGTAGATGTGTTAACATTTTGATTTCATGCCTTATATGCTCTCCAACTCATATTTTTTTTAGCTCGCGAGGAGCGATTTCCGATGACTCTGAAGAAGAGTCTGAGGACTCGGATTGGAAAAAATCCAAGAAACACAGTAGTAGTTCAAAGAGCAAGCAGCGGACGGGTCGTAAAGCTTGGCGGATTGACAGTGACGACGATGACAATGATGACAAAGACGACGATGATGACGATGACGAAGATGAGGAGAAGGATAGCCGTCACCGCCACACACGAGGTAAGAAAACGAGCTATGAGGAGGTGCTGGACTCTAGCAACAGTGAGGAAGAAGTTCAAAAGACCAAAAAGAATTCGCGGCTCAAAATTGGAGACTTTGCCAAGGATAGTGATGACGACGAGTCATCGAGTGAAGACAACACAGATGAAGAAGAGGAGGAGGAGGAGGAGGAGGAGGACGAGGAGAAGAAGACAGAAAAGGTGGAAGAAAATCAGAAAGTGAAAGGGGAAGAGAAGGTGAGCAAGGACATGGTGGTGGATGATGATCAGGCCGGAAATAAGCAAGAAAATACCAATGAAGCAGAGATATCACTGGATAAGATCTCCCCGACAAAATTGCCACAGACTGACTCCTCTCTAACAAAATCCACCTCGAAGAAACCATGTGAATCAGAATCGCCTGTAAGTAAAGCTAAACCGAAATCGAAAAAAACTTTCGAAGCAGAATCACAGCCTAAAAAATCTCGTGAAACAGACAATGTCTCACCAGCCACTGTCGGTCAGTCTGCGGAAAGCAAAGAAGAGAAAATACCAGCGGTACCCACAGGTGAAAAGATCGAGGAATCTCGGACGTCCACCAATGAGGAAGCTAAGTCCGATGCAGCAGAAAGTGCGACTCCAGCGGGGCCAGATGCGACTGCTGTTAAAAGTACAGCGGAGCAATCGCTTAAATCTAGTGTTATTAAATCCGTAGAAAGTGTTAAAAAGGAAATGCTCGAAGGCACGATGACCCCTTCACCAAAATCGGAAATTAAGCCGAGGGATTCTGCACTGCAAAAGCAGCAGGATCCGGCTAAGCCTCTAGGAGATGAACCTTTCGTGGAACGCGTTAGGCCTGTCGAATTCCCCGATAGGCCCAGCCCTCTGAAGCCGTCGGCAGTGGAGCCCTACCCCGTTGAATCCAGTCCATCCAAGTTGATGCTCTTGGATACTTACCCTCCAGTGCGTGGCAGCCCGCAGTCAAAACTGACCCCTTTGGAACCGTACCCGTCGGCAGTGGCAGCAGCGCCACCCTTCGACCGACCACGGATGGCTGGTCCTAGTTCACACTTTCACGCAGACTATGGCAACTACCCAGGCCAGTACTACTCGCCCAACTACCCACCACCCAGCAACCAGTACTCACCATCTCCCCCCATGCCCGGCTACCAGTCCTCGCCCAACCCTTATCCCCCGTTCCAGCAGCCTTCGCCCAACTATGGATACATGCCCCAAGGCTACGGCGAACAGGGCCCCTACCACGGTCCACCCCAACAGTATGGCCCATACGGTAACTATAGCCCCCCGCCCCAGCCCCCGCCTTCTGGCCCCCCACCACAACCTCAGCCCAATGGCCGCTTCACCATTGATAATCTTCTGCAGCGCCGAATGGAGGGGGCTAGTGAGGACGATGATTTTTCCACTGTCAACGATTTGGTGTCGTACATCACGGGGTCATCCACAACATCGCAAGAGAATCCGCTATAACTAACTTCAGGTAAAACGTAGGTTAGATTTTGTGGTTGGTGGTTGCGGAATCACTCGTAGAGCAGAACATTTGGATAGCATTCCGTTTTCCAAAGCTAAAATGGCACCCAGTGCTGTCACTATTTTACTTCTTTCCTGCTTAAAGTTGGTGACCATGGACGGCGCCTCTGATTTTTTATAAGTTGCGTGTGATATTAATGTGGCGTGGCAGAATGCGAGTGGCATCGCAATTAACATCATGAATTTCCCTTTGGATGGGGAACATGTGCTCGGTTGCCTGATTGATCTACTCGTGGTTACGGGATCATAGATTCTATGTTAGTTTCCGGTAGTCGTGTCCTTTTGAAGTACATGTTTTTTTTAGCTTCAAATTGCGGTGGCAAGTAAAATGGCATTGTAAAATTTCACTGCAAAGCCTTCAACACTGCAAATATCAATTTTTATAAAGTGAAGTTATTCTTGCTTTAAAAATTGCTCAGATTTAAACAGTAAGTCGAAAGCACTCTATTGGCTTTGAAGATTGATATTACATCAGGGTTCCCACAACCTGGAAAAACATGGAAAGTCAGGAAAAAGACCTGGAAAGTCAGGGAATTTTTAAAATTTGGCCTGGAATTTTTATGAGCAAAGTTATACTGACAAAAATATGCCCATAAACTTGTTAAGTCATGATTTGAAAAGATTAAAAACAAATTAGTTTAAAATATTTAACTAGTTAACTAGTTAAAATAGTTAAGTGTTTCCACAACCTGGAAAAACCTGGAAAGTAAGGGAAGATGTAAAATTTGACCTGGGATTTTTTATGATCAAAATTATACT
>JAQGAF010003536.1:0-17203 GCA_034687865.1 Kryphioiulus occultus
TCGATTGTGCACGAGTTGCAGAATCAGCCTATTTTCTCACCTATTGGGCCCATCAAAAACGCCAGGTGGCAGACCGTCCACCTGGAAATTTAGCCGCAGGGAGAAATACGTGCGGAGAGCAAGGGGGATCCGCACGGGACCTCGGTTTAAACTCATCCAAAAGAGCCACCACAAAGGGAAAATCGCCTGCCCAAAATTTTCCCACCGACCTCGGCCGGCATGCGAACCCAGTGCGCTACCACTCGACCACCGGCGCCGGCGGGAAAATCGGCAAGTAAAACTGCAAATAAGTGATAAATGAACAATATGCTAAAGCATTGCAGTATTCATTGCTTTTATTAGAAATTCTGAGATTCTACCAAAATTCATGCTGCGGTTATTGCAGTTTTACTCAATTGGTTTTGCAGTACAATCCTAAACTCACGATCTGGGCCGGAAGATACGCGATCAAGGGTCAGCACCATTACCCTGCCCACTTGGAATGTTTTCCTACCCAGGACATCAGCTTCTGTTCTTCTCCTTCCTCCTCCTCCTCTTCAGCGACGTTTTATGGACGCCCCCTTCGACGTGCATTATCTCTGGAAGAGTCCATTTCTGTGCAAGACGGTCGAACCTTCAGCAGTCTAGTTCAGTTTCCACCGTCTTCTGACACATTTTCCAGCAGAGTCAATCTCCTTTGAAGGCTTGAGCATAGCCAACTTTCGAGTGAGTGTCACGTCCTTTTCGCTTGGCTAAATGCTAGATTTGGCACATTTGGGCTCGGGTCCATTGTTTGTGCGCGAATTTAGGACAGACTAGTGAATCAGCAATTCAACTTACCGGTTTCTGAGACGTGAGAACGTGAGACAGAAGAAGTGCTTGACCCAAGATTTCAGGTAAGGCTTATCGCAATTTTAAGGTTTCTTTTCGGACATGTCCGAATTGTCCAGCAAGCAACTGGTTAGTTTTACTGTATGTGCCAGTTACTTAGTTACGTTTCTATCTGCCAAATTGATTGAATACTTACATGAGAAACGTTCGTCCTTTGTCATGTCCAGGATCTTGTCAGAGAGAGGGGTCGTCCATACCTCCACGTACAAGGGTAACTAGCCCGAAAACTGACCAGGAATCCAGGATGACCAGTCCACTGAATCATCCAGTGTCGTAACGCTGTTGTTGTCAAACTGAAACCGACTAGCATGGCAGCGACCACCAAGCAGGACCAGGAATCGCCTGGATCATCTTCTGGGACTGGTGAAAAACCACTGGCCCTGAGAAAAACGCCGAGATTGGTGGTGGGGTGAGTCACCTGGCGCTGCATGCAAATTTATGCAAATTCATGCAAATGTAGGCCCCTAGCTGACCTCCTGAACTCAGCCTCCTAGCTGTGACTACAGGGTGGCCCGAAATATCTGAAAAAAATAATATGCAATCAGTTACAAGTTTAATTATAAAGTCTGGAATTGACATGCATGTACATGTACAACCTGACTGAGCCTATCCGGCAGATATCTGAAATAATTTTGAGCTTTTACGCAGTCAAACAGCAGGAAAGTGAGAAAACTGCAAAGAATTACTACGATAAAAGTGAGAAAACTGCAAAGAATTACTACGATAAAAGTTAGAAAACTGCAAAGAATTACTACGTTCGTATTTTAAGCTCATGCATATTGCTCTAAAATGAGATTTGAAATGTGCTGAAGTGCATTCTGCACATTTCGAAAAGAAATGCATTCAAACATCCAATGAAGTACATTAATTTCGCTTTATTTTATTTATAAACGCATATATAATGCATAAGCACTGCCCAAAAAATGAGGTCAGCTTAATTGCAAACTGTCATGATATGTTCAACGTTTCCAGACTTACGTTAGAAGAATGCCCATTCATCAGGTGCTTATTCATTCAGGTTCAGGCTGTACTTTGGAATGTGCCCTTTTGCTGCCCCTCGATTCCAGCGTGCTTCTCCTCATGGCTCGTAGGCTGGCAGCGATTGCCTGCAGTTAAATGCTGCTAAATAAATACATTATATTTTTAGGTTAGAATAGGCTATGTTAGGTTAGGGTAAACAAAAAAAACAAAACAACAAATGACAAAAAAATAGCATAAAAAGCATAAAAGGGATAAATTGCAATGGCGAGGACTAACATATTTTGTATACATTTGGAACAGGGCATATTCAGTAGTAAATCCAAAACAATTGCTGTTTTATTTTTAGGCAGAGCCTCTACAGAGGGACTGCTAGCCAATTTCAGTCCCAAGCGATCACGAAAGCGAAAGGTATCAAAGAAGTTTATACTTTTACGATGATGAATTCAAAAAACATATTTTGATACATTATAAAAGCTTTTTATTCCATTCGGATTTTTTTAACGTTCTAGATAATGCAGACACTATCTCACCTGCATCGAAAAGAGTCTCGCAGTCATCGGAATCTAAAGCAGGTTAGCGTTTGTTCATTTTGTAAGCGCTAATAGGTGACGGGTGAAACTAGAGTTAATTTTACAACGTTTTCAGAAACCCCGACAGATGGCAGCAGAAATAAACGAAGAGCGAGCGACCAGACCAATGCATCGGGTGGGAAACGAAAGAAGGCCGCCGTAAAGGGAACAGTGAGTGCAGTCAGAACAGGGATAAAATGGAAATTGCCTTGAATTTGAAAACTTAACTGAATCGATTGTCCCCTTAGGAGCGGAAGCACGACAGCTATTGCTGGACGTGCCACAAGGAGGGCATCATGGTGGGCTGCGAGGTCTGCCCCCGTGGCTACCACGTCAAATGCGCCGGCCTGGACAAGGAACCAGACCGGGATTGGGTTTGTGCCGAGTGTGACTCGGTTCTGAAGGCGGAGAACGTGGATATGCGCTCAAATGCCATGAGGGCGCTGAGCGTCGACCAACTCTGCAACCTCTTGAAGTTTGCTGTCAGTCGGATGCGCCTGCAATGCGTGAGTGGTGCATTGACCTACATGTAGAAATAAGACCTTTTTGGAGAAACAGAAAAATCTGAGCGTTTTCGTATATCTGATAGCCTGACGAGTTCCTGAAGCCGGTGCCGCTGGACGTTTTTCCGAACTATGCCAACTTCGTTGTGCATCCGATGGACCTGGAGACACTGGACAAGGTGGGGAGTGACTGCCTTTTTGGCCGTCTTTGGATCTGTGCCATGATATTGGTTGACGAAATCCCTGGAACTTGTGTCTTTCTCACAAAAACTCCTGCATTTTTCTTTACTCCAGAACATAAAACAAAAGATGTATGGCTGCACCGAATCATTCATTGCCGACACCAAGTGGATTCTGCATAACTGCATAATTTTCAACGGATGTGAGTGAACGTCCATCGTGTTTTGTATTCAGTTTGCTAGTTTTGTCAAAAGAGGTCTTGTCGTTTACCTTCTCATTACTTTCCAGATCAGCACAAGCTGACCTCGATGGCCAAAGCCTTGCTCAAGACGTGCAAGCACGAGATGAGCGAGATCGAAGTATGCCCGGACTGCTACTCGAACGCTTACACCAAGCGAGAGAACTGGTTTCAGGAGCCTTGTGTATGAATCGATTTTCACGTTATTGTCCAATTTCTCTGTGAGGGTTTTGTGGCAAAAAATCAGCAATCAAAATCAAACGCTATGTTCTGTCCAATTCCAAGGAAGCTGTAAGCCACAGGGATTCTCCAAAACTATACGTTTTGTGACGTTTACGAAATTTAAAAAAACAAACGTCTCAATTCCAGGTTTCTAGCACATTTTAGCGTTTGTGTTTTTTAGAAGAGATTCAGAACCACTACGAAATCGATGACTTTCACAAAGACACGTACTGTTTTACGGACTACTCTTGACTTCAGTACCTATATATTTTCTTTAGTGTCCACCCCACCTGTTGATCTGGGCCAAGCTAAAAGGCTTCCCATTCTGGCCGGCAAAAGTAGGTTCCGTCGCTCTAATAGTAATGGCTTTTATCGTTTCGACTAATTCGTTTTATTTGTGTGCAAAACTCGCGTAGGCCATGAGGATTGTGATGGGCAACGTGGATGTGCGGTTTTTCGGAGCCCATGACAGGTGAATCAAAATACAACGTAGAAGGGTGGATAAGAATTTTCAACCTGGGATTCTACGAGTTAATTCCGGATTATTGACGTTTTTGTCACGAGTAAAATCCATTACTGACCCATAACATTTGTGTCGCTTCTCACATACAGGGCATGGATTCCAGCGTCGCAGTGCTTCCTCTTGTCCAGCGAGGTCCCCACCTCTATGAAGGTGAAGAAGAAGTCCGTGTTCGAGCACTCCATGGAGGAGCTGGCGCAGCACATCAAGAAAGTGGAGGAGCGTTTCCAAGTCTTCCAGTATGCTGCCTTCCGGGCACCTCTCGTCGCCCAAGACTTGAACATTCACATCCAGAGCATGCTGCCCGGGGTGAGTTAACAGCTACTAAAATTTTTCAAATTTGACTCAAATTTGGCTCAAACCCATAGAAACTCAGCCCCTCATTTAGGTTTCGACTTGTCTGGGTTTAAGGTCGTGAACAAAACAGGCTTTTTGGGGGCACGAAGCAGATTTCACATAGCCAGGTTGTTTTTTCTTCAGGCGTGTTTTTTATTATTATTTTTTGTGATGTTCAGGTCAACTTGAAAGATTACTGCCGCTCCTCTGTAGGCACATTTCGGTACCAGGGGAGTGGGCGTCAAAGTTCATCCTTTGAGGGTAGCCAGTTTTCGCCGAAGGATCGACAATCGCCAGGTAAGTGACCAGTGCGTCGGACCTTCGGGTCCTTGCTGACCCCTACAATGCAGCGCGTCTTAAATATACTTTTTGCTAAATATAACCGGTGCTTGGGAGTATTTTTTGATTCAATGCTTTTTCTGTTAAGGTTACGCGTCACAGTCCAAGACCATCAAGCAGGAGTCGCTGTCACCCGTCGTGGCATTGACGAAGGTGGCCGAAAGGCCATCGTCCGAGGGGGCCCGGCCCGATCACTCCAGGATGGTCAAACCCCGACTGGAATGCATGAAGAAGCTGGAAGTCGCCATCGAAAAGATCAAGTCGTTTGGCAAGGAGTACGAGGCTGCGCTCGGCAGAAGAAGCCATCATGGCGAGGCGTCTACGTCGAAGCCGATCATGGAACAGGAAGAACGAGAAAATCCCTTGCAAGAGGAGGAGGAGGAGGAGGAGGACGTAGGCAAGGAGGAAGGGCAGGATATCCCGGCCCTGGAGGAAACTGAGTCTTCTGGAAGCGTGGCGAATACAGAAGACGAGCTTAAACTGGACAAGCCGGTGAATCCGGCAGATGCTTGCGAGGTAAGCAGCACCACCTGTGTTCCTGAATCGGTCACGACCTTTGTGGACGAGTGTGTAGCCACGAGCCCGACGGTGTTAGCCGCAGTGTCGGAATCGCCACAGACTTCCGTAGATGTCAAACTGCCTGGCAGCGCAGATGCCAAATGCTCCGAAAACATAGTTCCTATTGCGAGTGATGCCGCTGAATCCGAAGACGTGGCTGCCATGTCGGTGGTCGAGCCCGACGCAGCGCCCGAGTTGGATGAGGTGCCCGACGCAAGTACTGGACCGGATCCGCCTCCTGTAGTGACGAGGTCGCCTGAACTGGGGGTGGACGAGGTGATGGACACGGAGGAAGGGGATGCTTCTCAGACGGGATCGAGTGACGCAAGCTTTAGCCATAACCCCGATGAGAAAGTGGGCGGCGAGGAACTGGGCACTGAAGAGGAAGCACTGGAGAGCCGGGGAGACGGCAAGCGGGAGCTAGATCCAAATGACAGCCGCGGAACGCCGGACAACGACCTTAAGGACAAGGTCACGGACTTAAAGGTTTCCGTAGGAGAGAAGGACGCCAATGTCGAGAGCACCGATTCTAAGATGGGCCCTGAGGATTCGGTGACGGAGCCCACCGTCACTGCACCGGTGGACGAGGGGGATCTTGTGATCGACTTGGACCGTGACAGAGAGGAAGATTCTCTGCAGAATGCACCGAAGCCGAAGAAGCGGAACACCCGCAGCCCCTTTGGCGGCATCAAACTGAAGGAAAAGACTCCGCCAAAGGACAGGAAGCAGTCTGCGGCGCCAACCACAGCGAAGGCAAAGGGAAAGACCAGCACCCCGTCGGACAAGCATCCGGTGGACTCTGGTAAACAAGTTGCTCCGAGATATTCAAATGCATTCATTCCATGTAAGTTTGACCGTAGTATCAACGGCTTGACGGCTCGTATTTTTCCTTCAACTCCCAGGTTGCTCGGCTTCCTTTCCAATGGAAAATGCGAACCGGATCTGCACCAATCTTCCCGTGCTTTCGCCTCTCGGAATGAGGAATTCTGTCAGTGTCCTCCAAGCGCAGCAGGTACGTTGTTGCGGAGTCCTTACCTCAGTGGCGGAGCAGTGCAAACTGGAATGCCAAGAGTCAAATGATGAACAATTTATTTTTATAATCCATCATTTGCGATCCACTTTACAAGTTGTTGTTTTTGAAAGTGCGTTTTGCATGCCAGTAATTCATAATTTGCCATCTAATTTTGGATAGAAGTCTTGGCAAACACACTCATCACGTTCATTTCTAGGTTTCCCGTTCTATGCCGACGTTGCAGCCACGTCCCAGCCTATCCACGTCTTCCCTCGGATCGGTTGGCCCTGGCGCCTGCCACCAGTCGCCGGGCAGCAGCACTGGACTGAACAAATATTCCCAGAAGGTGCCAGCATTGCTCTTTTATCATTCTCGCCCTGTCGTTTGTCTCTGTCCAGCATTAATTCAATTCGATCCGACTCCGATGTTTCGCCGTCCTAGATGGTCGACTTTGTGCGCGGCACCATGGAGGAAATGTTCCACGACCTGGCCAAGACTGGAAACGCGGAGGCGACCATCAAGACCCTGCAGCTGGAGATGGAGAAGATGCAGTGGCACCACCAGCAGGAAATGGCTGAGATGAAGCATAACACGGGTACGTGGGGTTCGCTGCCCTGGCCTGTCCAAGCAAGCAGCAAAGAACTCATTTTGAACATTCGTTCCAGATCTCATCCTGCTGGAGATGCGTAACAGCATGGAGGCCGAGAAGCAGCGGATCGTGGCCGAGGTGCGTCGACAATGCGAGGTCGACAGGCAGAAGTCCATAGAGGAAACCAAGAAGAAGCAATGGGTACGAAGGGGCCACGAATCCGGGAACTTGAACTTCCCTAACGCTTCCGACTCCCATCATACGTATTTCAATTCTCGTTTCCTCGTAGTGCGCCTACTGCGGCAAAGAAGCCATATTCTACTGCTGCTGGAACACCAGCTACTGCGACTACCCATGCCAGCAGGCACATTGGCCGCGGCACGTCAACGTGTGCTCACAAACGCAGGCAGGTGGCGAGCATGACCCGAAGGACTCTGCAGTGGCAGAAAATGGCGGCAGCGGCTCGAGGTCACAGAGCCGCAAGCAAGGCGCCAAAAACTCCAAGAAGTCTGAGGTACGTCTGTCGTCATTCTTAACCTGAAAGTGTTTTTTCAGGGTGACTAGCTAAGCTTGAATCCAACTATCCTGACATTGCCAGGTTTTCAAGACAATTTTATTTTTAATCAAGCTTTTTTTATGGATCTAATACCAATTTCAAATCAAAATGGGTTGTCGTATGTTTTGCCTACCTCTTTTAAAATCCATAGAGTCATTAATCTATTTGCACATTATTTATGTTCCTTTCAAAATTTTAATGTATCTAAAGCAAATAAAACTCGTAATACAGACATGATATTCTAGTCCCAGAATAAATTGTGCCATAAAATTTCCGGACACGAATCAAATTTCCCTGACATCCAGACGGCTAGTCACCCTGTTTTTTTCAGTTGGATCTTGCTAAAACTTTGTAACGTCACAACTTGACCAGCAGGCAGTTTATTGGCAACACCTCTAACCAGCTTTCAAAAGGAGCAATGAATCAGTTGTCAATCAATGAACAAGCCTACTTACTAAAGCGAGTGCTTGTCTCGTTCCTGTAGCAAACTTCTGAACAGCAGCAGCAGCAGATCTTGATGGGACACCCGCAGATGCAAGGAAGTGGACGAATGGCCTCCGCACTCACGTCGGTTCAGGTAACCCCGAAAAATCTGGGTTCCTCGTCCTCCTCCTTGGTGGGCCAAGCTGGGTTTCTTGGTTTCCAAAAGCTTGGGTCAGTCGCGACGACTAAGAGACCCTCTTTTCGAGCTGGATCTTACAGCCTCTTTTCTCCTCTCCTCCCCAACAGGTCATCCCCCAGGGTGGGGCGCGTGGCGGACCCTCGCTCCAGGTGCAGTACATCGGCAGCTCGCCGCAGACCTCTGTGCTGCCTACGATCACGATGCAGGCACCCGCGGTGACGGCGCAGTTTGCCACAGTGGCCTCGTCATCTGGCTATGCCGTCCAGCAGGGCATGTCGGTGGGGGGTCCGCAGGGCACCATGTTCCAGCAGAGGCCCATGCAGGTGACCGACACGGTTTGAAAGCCACGATGGCATGCTCGTGTGTTTTGGGCTCTCTTCCCTTTCTGGAATGGAACTTTCTGTGGAAGCTTGGGCGGGGAGCTCGTCGGACGTGCCCCAGCATGGTGGTGGACGTCATGCATGCGGTAGCAGTTGTGGTTGGACTGCTGTTCGGCTCGTGCTTGTCGGTTTTGCTAGCGATGCATTGTTACTACATGTATATAGTTTTGGAAAGTTTGCGCGTTATTATTATTATTTTAAGAAAACCTGCAGTGGCTACTATGCCTCATTGTTAATCGTTTCTTGCGGTTTCATGTTAGTACGAGAAATCAACCATGCCTTGAACTAAAATTGCATTGCGATTCCATTATTTTATCAATATTTATGAAATTTCTTGTGGAAAGCACAGTGAAAGCCATTCTTGGTGAACTTTTGCAAAACATGAATCGTTGGCATTCCATTCGTTATTAATAATATTTCTAAAACATTTCAAGGAATATTTCTGTCGAGGTTTTTAAAAAGTTTCATTAATTTTACCAAACATTTTATATAATGAAAATTTGAGGCATTATCCGATTTTGTTGAGATTCATTCAGGCGTTGTGCTGGATTGCTTTAGTTTGGGCGCATTGACTTTTTTAACTAACAATCAGTTTTCTTCTGAATGCATGTTTTTCGGTACAAACATACTTACAAATCGTTCAAATCCGATCTGAACCAAATAATTTTAGCCGATTTATCTAACGTTATATCATCTTGGCGTATGAAATAGCTCATTTTATTTTTGTTTTCAATTCACGTTTGTATTTTTGTTGTCATTAATGCGAGAGTCGAGAAAAATCACTCTTTGAATTTTAAGATAAATGATGCAATCCTATCTATATTTTAGTTATTTTGCTCGACGGATTTTGAAAGATCGGATTTTAGGACTGTTTCGCTCTGCCTTTGAATGTTATTACCTGCTTGAGAGAATGATGCATCCCATAGCTCGATGTAGCGTAAAAATGGTGATCGGTGGCTAATAAAGCATTGAGTCTAAAAATATATGGCATTAGTTATTGTAGATACTGAAGCCTGAACGGCTATTCTGAAGGCTTCCTTCGTGTTATTTTTTTTTAATTGACGAAGGGGTCAAACTTCCAAGCAATATGTTTTTCAAGCAGTGCTATTTTTCTCATCCTAGGGCTCCAACCTTCTATTTCCTGTGGTGAGCAGCCACCAGGCTCGTCCGATGCTTCATCCTCCCGGTCACCTTCAGCAAAATGCCCAAATTCTGGTGTCCCACGGCATGCGATCCCAGCCGTCGATGTCCTTCATCAGAGGGGCCCCGCATTCGCACAGGGGGCGTCCGTACATGATGTGATGCTAAAATCTCCTAATTTATAATCAAAGCTCAAATGGTTGTTTCTCTCTCGGGTGTCTTAGCGCCGCTATACTTACGTAATTTTCCTCGTCTTCCGCTTTGGTGGGGCAGAGGAGCATATGCTCGCTCCCTTTTCAACTTGCTTTTTCACTGAGCAAATACTCGCTTTTTTAACGCCAGACTGTAAAAATTCTTAGGTCCTTCAGTGTTTATCCTACTTTGCGTTCAATAAACGTTGTTTTATCTCTACGAATCGTGCAGAAATTTGCTGTCTTAGCTGCCTTTTCAAATTTCAACAGCATTTTGTATTGAATTTGAACAGCATTTCACGTATAATTTGAATGTCATTTCGACATCGAAATTTGATCTCGTGACGGTCGTCATGAGGTCACTTTTCGACTTGCATCTGACGTCATCCTGTCTAATTTCTATCCTGTCCTCCTCGGGATTTCCCAAAATTCGTCTAACGGTACCCGGCTACTTGGCATTCCTCTAACAGGCAGGCCAGGTATTTGGTGCTTGAGGCTGAAAAGGTAAAGCGAGAGAACAATCAGGTTTTTCGGCAGGGGTGCAGCGCCTCCCCCTCTTGTCGGCCCCCTCCCGTGTCCCAGATCTCGAATTTAGGAGTTCGCCTTCCTTCAGCCCGTGTCCAGTGCTGCACGGTGCTCCTGCGAGCAACAACAACACGGTCGTGGGCCATAGTTTTAGTGACAAACACCTGTGCGGCTCCAGATGTCCCATGTCCATTGGAAATAGTTGACTGGACCCTCTCAAAAAAACCACTTCAAGGTTTTGGCTTTTACCATGGCCGTCTACAAGCGCATTTTGGCGGCGTCCAACTCCTCCAAGAAGAACTTCATGAAGCGGTACTACTCGGTGGACGATTTGAGGAACAAGCAATTGAACGAGTGAGTTATTTTTTTTAATTTTTTTTTTTTTAATATTTTTTTGTTCCCCATTGTCATCGGGTGTTAATTACCAGGAAGATAACGACGTGCAAAAACTACAATGAAAATAAGAGAGAAATGTCAAATTAGTGGCTTGAAATGACTTCAAATGTCAGAAATAACATGATGGTAGTGGAATCTAATGATTTTGCCATAGCACAATGGAATAACGGTTTTGTGGAATTTGTCAAACTGCATGTACATGTACTTCAAAAGGGTTTAAGGGACGTTCAAATATTGTGTCATTCAACACCAAACCCCCTCTTCAGTCATTAAATTTACAGTGTTTAAGGAAATAAGGGGTCAAAAGTTCGTTTACCTACACTGTAATATTTCACTTGAATTGACACTTCCATTCCAAAACCTTCAAGTATTCATCCGAATCTTGACTTTTAAGATCCTGGCCAGATTTCTAGCTAAAAGTAAATATGAGTAATACGAATTAAAAAACTGAGGAATTATTGCATTTTCAATTCAACGCAGTGATCTGACGTCATCAGTTTACTACAGCAAATAACAAAGTAAATATAATTTTCTTTCAGAAAATTTCAGAA
Source organism: Kryphioiulus occultus (assembly GCA_034687865.1). NCBI lineage: Eukaryota > Metazoa > Arthropoda > Diplopoda > Julida > Julidae > Kryphioiulus > Kryphioiulus occultus. Next base: position 11,279 of record JAQGAF010003536.1, read on the forward strand.
GTTCCGTTTTAGTGAACTGAATTTTGTAATTCAATTCAGTGTATCCTATTGTTCTGAATTTGTACGCTGCAGTCCATATAGCCCAAGACTTGAAATAAAAAAAACTAGGCCGCCCCCTCCCTCTTTTCACTTCAAATAATAATAATGAAATAGACTGAAAAAATTTCAACTTGCTGCTTAAAACTGGGCAGCTTGGAACCACGTGTAATAGCGTAGCAATTTCTACACTTGTATGTATTATTAATATTATGTAAAACTAGTTTTGTAATTTAATTAAAACAGCTTTTTTTGTCGCGACTGCCTTTTATACAAGAGTATGTAAATTCAACATTATGAAAATTATAGAAATTTCAATTTTGGACAAAAATGTGCAATTTCAACTTGCGTTATTAGGTATTTTTACACAAAATTTGATTGCGTGTGAAATGAAGTTGATTATTTATTTGGACTTGTTGGCCTTGTTTCGTTTTCCGATTTTTTAAAATTATAAATCATGAATTTTATTGATCTAAATAATGTATGAAAAAAAAAACAAGATTGTTACACACTACGTAAATTACATAAATCGCAAACGTCAACAGCATTTTTATACGAATTATTGTATCAAAAAGGCCAGGTGACTATGATCGAAATTACACTAATACAGGGTGTCCGCTAACCAACTATCAGTGGCAACAAGCGAGATACTTAATTAGTTTACTTTATCTTTTTGTCTTTTTTTTTCCTGTTTTATATTCCTCGCTTACTTCGATTTCGTATTGTTATAGGAAACCAGTTTAACGCCGAATGAGAGCGTGAAAAATATTTGGGAAAACGTAAACTGATTTTTAACAATACACTATCTAATGTAGGCTTGCAAAATTCGGCGCCCAAATTCTGCCAGTCAGTTCATATATAAATATTGAAATAAACCGATTTTATCTTGGTGGGCTGAACCCAACGAATAAGGTGAAAGACAATAAAACCAGTTTCGATCTGCGAATCAAAAACGGGAGCTGGTCCAAGGCACGTTTAACCAAATCTGATTTGGTGCATAAAAGCCAACAATTATTAAATCTTTAATGCTATTAAGCGTCTAATATTAATTCTATTGATTCATGTTACGATAAATCCAGGACGTCCTTTTTGGGGATATTCGGTGGGTGACACAATTATATATTTTTTTTGAAAATGTAAAAAGCCTTAAACAGGTGGTGAATGAAAAAAATAAAAAGGTGAAATTTAGATAGATATCGATTAGTAAAGGACAAAAATATTTAATTTTCAAAATTCATTTTTCAAAATATAATGAAAAATAAATAAAAGCTGCGCTGTTCATAAACTTGCAAAAGCGTTTCCTATTCAACGTGAAGTTAATATTTTCAAAAGAATTTTCACAGACAACGCACTAAAACCCATCATTTGTGAGAAAAAAAATTCTAAAACTTCTGCTTAGCTTCTGCGTTCTCTTCAGGTATGTGAGCGTTTATTAAAATATTTTTGAGTACTAAAATCCATACTCTTTATAAAATTTCAATACATATTTCTCTCAATTCGATTTTTTTTCGGAAAATAGTGTTATCATTTATGCAAGTGTTGAAAATGATTGACGAGTGATGACAGTGGGAAGGGGGCGGGGTCTGAAAATCAAGATTTTGTGATGACATAATACCTGCACGTCCCCTAATCCGGCAAGATTTACCAGTACAATTAGGCGAACTAGTGGACACACTGTAAGCCCATTTATGATTACACTCGCCTTTGATTGCACCAACCCAATATGTTGCAAATCAATCTGGAATTGAGTCGCACATTTTTTGACATATGAATTGCCTCGACCATCCCTTGAGATTTCCAGTAGAAACTCGAACTGGTGACGGTCAAGAGTCGAGCCCAAAAATTGGCTTTTCTAGGTCAGTTCGGTGGTGTTTATCCGCCAAAAACAAAAAAAAGTCGATAAAAAGCAAACTTTTGCTTTCCACCATGTCTGACCAGCGGTCGTTTCACCTGGATTTTTTCGGTATTTCCACGACCGTTGAATGAATCGGCCTACTTTCTTTTCTGTTGTGCGCTGGCTTTTTCGCTATGTAGGTCAAGCGGGCCTCCGTCATCCCTCGAAATTAGCAGAGGCGGTGACCCCCCCCGGGCCTAATTTTATGGGCAGGGCGACACCGGTTTCTTAAGGCCATCCAGGTCCAACTTATCCACATCTAGGCTCGATAATACGAGTTTTAGAAGCGAGTTAATTTTTAAAAAACTCCGAAAATTGTTTTTTTGGAGGTCCAACACCATATAATTCAAAAGTTTTTAGGGAAAAACATAATTTTTCTGCTTTGAGGAGTTGATGGGGTGATATTTTTTTAATGTTCGACAAAAATCTTCGAAATGTAAGGGGGAACTATTACTACCCACGACTTTTCGGCAACCCTGTAATTACGTTCTGAAAGGGAAAAAATACTGGGTGTCTGAAAAAACTCAAAAAGTCGGAATAATAAATAGCAAGTGCATGTTCTTTTTGTAGGTCATTAAGTTGGACATGAGGATACTAGTTTATTTTAAAAAGCAAGAAAGTTTTTGTGTTTTGTACGCCCAACGCCATATGATCCAAAATATTTTTCAGGGAAAAAATAAGATTTTTGTACTTGGAGGAGTTGATAGGGGTGATATGGTTTCATTTTGGACAAAAATCTTGGAAATGTAAAGGGGGAAGGATAATCACCAACGACTTTTGGATCACCCTGTAATTACGTTTTCAAAGTGAAAAATACATGGTGTCCGAAAAAACTAAAAAAACATCGGAATAATAAATAGCTGGTTGGTTGTTGTGATTAAGGGGCGCAATGCCCACAAGGCCAAATTACTTAAGTCATTTCATTGGACATGAGGATGGGACCAATTTCCAAACTTAAGTTTTTTGGGAATAGCCAATTCTGACCTGGGAAAATTAGTCTTTGAAGAAAAAATTCCTTTTTTGTGGGGTTTTTGGTGTTTGGGAGAGGATTATTTTGGGGTCAAGAACACTTTTGGTGTTTGGATGAGAAGATGTGATCAAATCTAGTGAAATATTGCAAAGTCCCCCACTTTATGGGACACCCTTGAACGCCAAACGTGCCCTGGCTTGTCGAAAATGGCGTCCTGGGAGGGTCCAGCACAGGCCCAGCTGTAACACATTAAAATCCATTAAAAACCGAAATTTTTCAGCTGAAATAGGTCTAGGTAATATACGATCAAAATACCCACCCATATTTCTCAGACTTTGAATTTTAGGCTGTTTTCCTGCGATCTGGGGTTTCTCCCTCACACGCCTAAATTCTCATTTCGTCTGCCCTAATTTCGCTAAAAATGCGGCTTTCTGAAAAGAAAAAAATAAGTAATTCTCGAAACGTACGCTCAATGTAGCGTAGAGAAAAATGCTCAAAAATTGCCAGAAAAAAAACCCCCAAAAAGACAATAAAATAAACGAGCTCTATGATAACGAAAACTTATAATGCGTACTCATGAAAACCAGTTGGAAAATTTGGCACAGCTGGCCATTATAATTAACCGCTTAAATTTTCGAACCGATTTTCGTTAAAAAAAAAAGAAATTAAAAACTAAACAATGAATTTGCATTCCGTTCTTCAGATGGCGCTCCAAATCAAACGCCAATTGAGTGGAAAGAAATACGAAATTTTCCAATCTAGCAAGCGGAATTTCGTGCAGAATTTCCAGCAGTTTTTTTGCCAGTTTCACCTAAATAACCAAAATTTTCACATTAGCCCAATTTCAAGGAACCATTGTATTTCGAAAGCCATTGAAGACCACCAAAACGAGCGAGTTCCCTTTTGTGCCCAAAGACTTCCTGGTTTTTCAACAAGAATAATTCACGAAATGTTGTACAAAAATACAGTATTTTTATCAAGGAGGGGAGGGGAGGGGAATAGAGTGTCTGCAGGATTTGGCAATGTGACATCAATGACTTTTTATGGACTTCCAAAATAACTTTACTGACTGTTCAATTTTACCTGTGTTTCTGACCTATAGATACGCTGGGGAATCTCATTCCAGAAAAACATTTTGGGACAGCTTTGCAATGTTTTAAAACTAAGGAGATATAACTCACAAAATCTTTGAGAAATATTTGGGGAGTATAATGCATTCTAAACATATATGAATAAACTCAAAACTTACAAAATTATAATTTCTTTTAAAACATTATTTGAAAACTTTTTCGAAATACATTATGAATTTGTGATATATGGATTTCGTATTTGTTTCTTTAAATATGGTTTAATGCCACGCTGTAGAAGAAATGCTTTGAAAAGTTGACCATTAATAACTAATTTAAATATTTTAAATATAAATAAAAAGTGAGCGTATGATTATCAGACAGCCATTTTTGGAGAAAAAAATTCAGGTCACGAGTCATGGATTTTCGCATATTTTTGAAAAATAAGTAACCATATTGACTTTAAAATCTTCAAAAAGCAAAACATTCGATCAAAAATCCACTTAATTTGAGTGTAAAATTCAGGAACGTGTCCGTCATTAATCTTGACCAGTCCGGTTCGAATGGCTTGGCAAGGCCTCCACCAAGGCTGACCAGTCCGAATTGGGCCCCACCCCGTTATCTGTACCATTTGTTAATGGGTTGTCTGGACATGACGAAATTATTAATTAACGAATTAGCGACCTGCTGAGGCTGCAGGCCTTCCAAAAACCCCGTTAAATCCTCGCCATAAACCGGGCAAGTGACCGGAAGTAGACCTTGAACATCCGGTTGGTAACAACGACGTCGCTGACCATTGGTCAAACTTCCGATCCATAGGCCTGATTGACTTATTAATGCGCTAAGGTTGAGCTGGGAATGTGGCAGATTAGGATCGCAAAGGCGAAATTTTCTGTAAAACTACGAAACCACAAACAACTTTACGATTTCAGTGCAGCTTTCCCAAAAAATGTCCTGGTTATACATGTTATATGTTATGTGATTGAAATGCATGCAAAAATATACAAAAAAGTTTAGAAACTGGCGCATTTTGATAGCCTACAATTGTCGCAGATTTAGCACACTTTACCAGAAAAAAAGAGCATCGTGCTCTCCTCTTTGGTCGAGTTTAGCTCAATCAAGCCAGATGGTCAGATGGTCAAACCTTGTTTTAATTGGTTGACATCAAATATTGAACCAAATTGGTTTTGGTTCAACTTTGACAATTAAGAATATAACATTTTCTGAAATTCATTGTTTTTATATCAGGGCTCTCACTCAAATTTTCAAGTCGATTTCCCTGGTATTTACATGATATTTTCTTTTAAAAAAAACAAGAAAAACAATGGACTTTATCCCACATTTTTATAAAATATGATGACTAGTCAAATAGCTGATGCAAACTATCAATTTCCCTGACATTTTTACGAATCCCCTGACACTTTTCCATTTCTCTGACATTCCCTGTCATTTACATGATACTTTCTTTAAAAAAATAAAAAATAATGGATTTTATCCCAAATTTTTAGAAAAGATGATGGCTAATCAATTAGATAATGCCAACTATCTCTATTTCCCTGACTGTTTAAAGAATTCCCTGATTTTTTCTGACTTTCCAGAAAATGGAACCCTGAAAATAAGCAAATTTGTGATCCAGGAGGAAGGTGTTTGAAAATCGCAATTTTGTGATATAATAATTGAACGTTCCCTATTCGGACCCCCCACCCTCTCTTTTGGGGGTGACGTCATTACTGTCCACTTCCAAGAGCATTCGTTAGAGGGCGCCAGCGTCCCAGTCAGGCATTTCTTGTGTTTTTGGGGGGGTGCCCGTGGGCCATCGCCCCTACCTGCCTACCTCCACCAGACACTGCCACCTCCCTGACCCAGTTGCGTCACGAAATACACGCCGTGACGTCAGGTAGTGACGTCGGCAGGGTGAGCCACCTGCCTCCGACCTGCTCCCCTGGGCACCCCCGTCC
>JAQGAF010003537.1:0-17197 GCA_034687865.1 Kryphioiulus occultus
ACTAATCCATAGTGTAAAGTAGTGATATACACCTATACTGGAATCACTATAGTATCACTAGTTTCCAGAAGTGTGAGTTATATACTGAAAATCAATGTTGCAGTCAAATTTAATTGCATTTCTTTGTAAGTTATAAATCTCACTATAGAGAGTTGCAATTTAGTTATACATTTGCAATAATTTCACGAACTTTGTGCAAATGACTAATTCTTACCAGTATAACTCGTATTAATATCAGTAAATATGTACTGATATATACTGAACCATACTAATCTTTCCACCATGCAGCGCACCACTAATACGAGTTCACGTCTATGAGCCGTAGATGGCGCCACCGTGGGTGTGAAAATAAGTCGCAAAAGCATCGTGTTTGCTCTCACGGTTCGCTTTAATTAGCCAACCGCGTAATTTAATGAGTGAACGAGCAATTAAAGACTACGTATTTCCTCAGCTTATTTGGGGTTTCATCGAGATTTTTCGAGCCTTATAAACAGACATAATGATCGGTTTGAAACGTCGATTGTTTTTATCCACTTTTGAGCTTGGCGATTGTTTCGGCGGAAAAATATTCGTGTTTGGTAAGCGTGCTCTCGCTCTGATTCCTGCAAAATTACTCTATCAGCGACGCCCAGACCAACTGCTCGCAATTAATCAATAGCAGTTAATTTCAATTTGGCAATTAGTTTACACTTTGCTACACAGATACGCGGCATATAAGGGTATTACGGGGTCCGGATTTTCGGAGCATGTATAGACACAATATAGGGCGGACACGTCGATGAGTGTGTGAAGCCCCAGAAACGACGCGATCTATGGATGGGGAGGATCCGGGACTCAAAAGATCAATTATAGCTTTCTCAATTTGTGGAGCCGACATTTGGCGCATTGTCCGTGACACACATCGAAATTAATTTGCGAATGGATGAGGGCTCTTAAAGCCCTCTGACGTCAATGGGCAAACGAGGAGTGAGCAGCGCCAATATGGATCAAAATAGTTGTTGGATGGATGCTTATTACTCACATATCAGAACGTCGATGTCTACAGGGTGATCGAGGGTCTCAGATTTCGATACGCTGTACAGGGTGTTGTTTAGTCAGTTCCCATCGAGTTAAATCATGGAGCCAGAATTTTACCATCAGATTACAACTTATTTGTTTAATTAATGCAATAGTCTCCGTTTTCCCCTTTAATCATAACCTAGTCCATATTTGCGAAAATAATGTCGATTTTTTTAACTCAATGTATTTTCCAATGTATTCTCCAAATAGCTCTCTCCAAGATATGGACATAACATTAAGAAAATCCAATATGTAATTTATTTGCAAATGTAAAATAAAATGAGTTTCAAATAAAGTACTGTAAACTAAATATATACCACAAATAAATTTCAGTTTTTATGAAAATTATGCCAAAACAACATAACATGCGGAGGAAATAACGATTGATTGCAAACAAAACCAGCAAGCGAAATTTGCAATCCAAACACGGGTCCAAAATGTTGTTGCTAAATAACCCTCATTTTGCAGTGAAATAAGTCCTTACATAAATAGCAGGAATTATTTCATTGTTGTGTCATAATAATTAGGTATTAATAGAATGAAACAAGCCAAAACTCTCGTAATTTATCACTTAAATTTTTTTGGACTTTTGCAGCACTAGATTGTGCATTAACCATTGGGCCACGTGGTATTTCCTTACTTGTTAGTAGGGTAATGAGTTGAAAGGTACAGAAAATTTGAAAGCCAAATAAGAAAAACCACTTTTGTAAATCCTATATGGTGATGTCATCCCAAATCGAAAGCAATGGTGAGTGGAATCATAGATTAGTTGTTACAAACTAATAAAAGCACCGGTTGAAATTAGAAATAGTTGAACAAAAAAAAGAATTGTTGCAAATCGTTTAGAAAGTGATCACAGACTGAGAAGTGATCCGCCAACGAGTGATCCACCCACGCAGAAACACTAGTTTATAACTTATGATAATGTTAAACGTATTTTTGGAAACCGGCAGATGAAGAGTGGTGAATTTATGAAAAACGCTGCTTTGTTAATCGACGTGAAAATAGATGTGAAATTATCAGAAATTGAATACAAAAATTACAACAAACTTGCGGTATAATAACAAGCGATATTTCTGTATTAGCTCTGATCGATAGATTATTCTTCGATTTTCACGAAATGCCACTTACTTATGCATCCATTTTACCAAATGTTGACACTTCACGTATTTAACATCGAATGAACACTGAACAATCGACAAATGCATTTGGCTTTACTGTCTTGTCAAGATATTTTAAATCTAGAGCTTCAAAACCCGATGTAAATCCCTGTATCAATCAACGTGAGAAAAATAGACAAAGAATCTTGTTGCGATGAAATCATAAAAGTTCCAATGGTTTGCGGTATTTCGTTAACAGCTTTTAGAGATGTCTCGGGCTGAACTACCAGGAAGATATTTTTAATGACTAGTTTTTAATGAAGAGCAATAACTCGAGTTTAAATTTAAATTCACGCCATGATAAATTGCGTGCCCCGTTAATGATGCTGGAGAACGTTTGAATCCACTCAGTGGTCATTACCAGCCTGAATAATGCATGAACTCGATTACGTGCAACGTCATTTTCATCTCTATCAAAGATAATTACCAGTGATATAGTATTAAAGAGCACCTCACGAGGAGTAGTTATTTAAATAAAACTAGTTAACAGCTAACGATATCGGTGTGTTGCAACCAGAGTTTAACTACTACAAGGATTTATCAATTCTTTTCGATTTTTTTAACTCAGAACATGGTCTTCCAAGTAGAAGCAGTTCATTTGGTGTAATTAATTAGATAGATCGTGCCAACAGCTATCGATATTGGTGCTTACAAACCAGAATATCAATGAGCCATTTTTTGTATCAAACATTTTGTCATGGATTCATCAATTTTAATTTGGAAAATTTCACTTTTTCCCTCAGAACATGGTTTCTAACTAGAAGCAGTCCTTTGCATCTATCAATATTGGTGCTTAAAAACCAGAAATTCTATTAGCTATTTTGTCTATAGAAATTTTATGTCCTGGATTCAGCAATTTTTTTTTAATTTTCTCAATTTTTCCCTCATATATTGGTTTATAAGTAGAAGCAGTTCAGTTGGTGTTATTAAATAGATAGATCTAGTCAACTGCTAGTTTTACCATCAGTATTGCAAAAAGTTACCGCATCACACTTTTATAAAAAATCCGCAGTTAAACTACAGACGTGTAGTTGAAAAATATTACGTTTCAAATATCTCGTTAGTTTTGCAGCCAGTTTTTCGCTAAATATCAGTTTGCTACGAACGCATGACTACATTTCCAGTTTCCAATCATTTTTTTTTCTATATGGGATCATCAATCAGATTCCTTCAATGACTGATACAATTGCAAAAACTGAGTTACTCACGTAAGCGTTCCGAAGAATTTCATTTTCCTCGCTCGTTTCCCTCCATGCACCTATAGCTGAATATACTCGTTATATACACGTTCGTGTACCTTATAGCAAAAGGGAGCGCACTAATACACGTACGTGCAATGTACGAGTTTTGGTGCAGGTATCGAAGCAGCCACTAGAACGCTCAATGGCCAAAAATACCATTTTCTCATAGGTGATCATAAATGCACGGGATCGTAATGAAGAGGATTGGGCTACGGGCTGACAGGTTCAGACTAGCACTCTCGCCATACATACAGTGTACATGTACATTACACGGCATGTATCGCGTACAATACATGTACATACGGCGATTTTAAATTTGCTAGAAGAGATTTTGTATACACCGAACCATAAAAGCAATAAAAGCGATCGAATGAATATCGCTAAATTGTATGCTGGCGATTTGGAAACAATTGCCTGGCAAATTGAAGTTGCCTCGCAACGCAGACTCCATCTTGCAAATCCATCGTTGCATTGTCCCGCGATTGGATTTCCCTTCCAATTACACGTCCAACCCCTCTAGAAACCAACGCGAGGGGTCCAGCCCCCCTTTTGCCCCCCCCCAATATACTCGCTATATTTCCCCTGATGTTTTCAACCAACTTCTTGTTCGCATCATTGTTTCGCTAGCTGGTGAGGAAGGTATTAGAGATTCGGGACACTCGAATGGAAATCAAGTTTCTCAGCATCTTCAAAACTGCCTGTTTTAAATTTTAACTAAAGTCAGCCTAGGTAAACAATACTGCGCAGCATGTGCTGTTTATGTACACTAGAACCTGTCTAAAATAATCCGCGTAAAATAATATCCTCTCATCAAAAACGAAATGTGTTAGCCCAACTGAAAATTTCCATCGAGTCCCATTGAAAAATCCAATCAGACTAATGGGAATAACCTGACTTGCTAATGGGACTAACAAGACCTAGTGGGAAAAGTAATGGGACTTATAAGGGACCCCATTGCTTCTGTCACATAACTAAATGGCTCAATAAGACTAATGGGATCCAGTTAGTTAGCAGACATTTCTCAACAATACATGCATGTTGGTAGTTTAAAAACTTTTATAATTACACTCCTAGTCCAACTTCTAGGTGACTCAAGTGACGTTAGTGGGATCACTACTAGTCCCGACTTGGGACTTTTGTATGAAATAATAACTCCCTAATGGGATATGGAAATAACTTCCATTGGCCCCAACGATTTTGGAAAGGAATATTAACGAAGGAACTCAAATAATATTAAACATGAAAGCAAAAATATCAAACACGTAGGGTTGCTAAAATATCATGAATCATTTTATAGACATTGGAAGAAACTCGCAACATTCTTCCGCAGACATGATTTTAAAATCAAAAGTTGCGAGGGATTTTTGCGCACCCTGTATAACCAGATTTGGGTTTCTTATTTTATTTCAATTCAACATTTCCATAAAAATACAAAATATGGTGTTTGAGAATCGTCCTTACAGCGTTTAACTATATGTTTTTGGAATGAAAATTATAAGAGATTTACATTAGATATTCTCGTGTGCTTTCAACTTTTACGAGGTGTAGGTCTAAGCAATACCAGCAAACACGGCAGTCAAGCAGATGAAAGGCAAATAATCTACATGAACATCTACATGTAGTAGCAATGGTGCCCACAATAGCTAAGTGACTCATCTTGGATTGAAAAAGGGAAATCCCATATTTTGCAGCTGTATAGCACGTCTGCAGTTGAACCTGTCTGAAATAATATCTTGTCTAAAAGAATATTTGGCACCGGTCCCAAGAGTATTATTTTAGACAGGTTCTACTCATCTGGGAGATGAGTGGACGCTAGCGTGACTCTGAAACTACTGTATGCTCGAGTTAGGTACACTCAGTCATAACCGCTACATGTATGGGTAGAAATTGATGTCGAACTGAAAAACTAACGATGAAATAAAACCCAAAGATTATCTACCGATCATAACATCGGCGCCAGTAAGCAAATTGCGTAACGAGAAGGCCATTTGGCAACCTTCCGTTTCGTCATACTTTTATTATTATTTAATAAACTTTCATCTTAATTGCGCCATTTCCCCTCTCTTACGAAACGCATTCATAATTCATATTTATTTTCAAAGCTAAGCGAACTTACTTTAAATTAGATTGGACCCTGAAGATATTTTTCATTTCGCGAGAGGTTTTACGTTCATTAACTTCAGTAATAGACATAAAGAGGGGCCGACCGTAAAGACCCGAAAAACATATTACGGATATACATTTCAGTAAGACTATGGAAAAAAAAATAGTGAAAACTAATTATTCCATAAGCTGAATATATGTTTATAAATCAGTAGGCAACTGATATTGAAACTGATTTGTATAAGTTTTAAACAGCGATTTTGTATTTATCTCAAATTTGTACTGAACTGTCATGTCTACAACTGCTATGTGAACTGTTGACCACCAGCGTAAATCGAAAAGTCACCTTAAGAACACTAAAAGCATGCATTTTTAAAACGCAATTTGCCACAAATACAGACCTCATGCTCTTGAAATGTGTTCCCAATATGTTCTAAGTATGGGAATTTAGGTCACAATACTCGCCACAAATATAGACCTAATATGGTGAACTCTTGAATGCTCTGAAAAGGTGATCGAAAACAATTAAAATTTATTTTGAGCATAATCTTTTAATGCTAAAGAAATGAAAAAAGTAAAAATAAACCACCAGAACACATGAGCTGTCATGTGCTCCATCTCAAAATGTTTTAAGGATACTTTTCAAAATGTGATTTAGGAAATTAATGTGGTTTCTTTTAGTGTTCTACTTTTCTTCATTTATTTATATACAGTGTAATTTGTGGATTTCCCCCAGATCACCGTGGAGCACATTTTTTCTCTTAAGGTCACTCGAGTTCAGATGTTACGGTTAATGTTTATGCGCTTTCACGTTCTACGTGTGCATTTTTGATTTACAGTGTGCTATAATAACATTGAGAATGTTTGCACCTGCAATGTACCGCATAAATAACACCAATGAAATGAGGTAATTTCAACTGTGGCATCAAACTGACAGGCAATGGTATCCACATTACCACCAGTTTGCAATCAGTATTTCTGCAATACTAGTTTACGAAGCTAAAACACCAAAAAGAAAAAAGAAAACCGAAAACTCCGAATTTGCCTTCGAAACAGTCCTTATCGAACGTCCCTATGCCGAGCCCAAAGGACTTACAAGCCCTATTTTTTTTTCCATAATTTACAAGCTTTCTAAATCAAACGTAAAAAGGCTTTTAAGATTATTAAGACAATATTAATGGCTTATTCCGTCGCAATGCCCATCTGTACAGTATGTAGGGCGGTGGATTGTGGAAGGAAGGTTTGTACCCGTATATATATAAGTACACGTACATGTTCTTTCGACGTTAGGGCGTTTTCATGCTGCGTTATTGTTGAGCAACATCGGCTACACCTGAATGCGATTTATAGCCTATATTTTCAGCCTCATAAATTTATAGACGTTTCGCGAAATCGATTCATAAATTTGCATTCAAACGATTGACGCAAACAGAAATGGATGCCAGCGTGGGTGGGTCCCTAATACGAGCAGATGGACAACAATGTATAAGGGCAGGGGGCATGAGGGCAGAAAAGCACCGCCCGAATAAATGAAACTAATATCTCATTAATTAACTTCACGAACTTATTCATCAGAGGATGAATTATTTATTATTAAATAATCAGCATCGATCAGCACACCCATTAGAGCTTGTCCTTTGGTTATACAGAGTGTCTGAATAGTCACAAGAACGAATATACTATATATACTGTATATACTGTATGTACTACATATACTATATATACTGTGTATACTAAATGTATATTAAATTTCGAAAAACGTTGCTGACTTACATCTATCTAAAATCGTTAAAATACTCATCAAATAAACTTACCGAAGAAATTGTGAGTTGATACGAAAAGCAACTTACCTGTAAAGAAAAAAAACTGAATAGAATCGGACATTGTTACACAATACAAGTTACTTTCGTCAATTGTGTTGTAATTAGTAATAATTTACTAAGTGTAGCAAATATAAAAGTCATTTGGCAGGGGGATTTTAAAATTCACGATTTTGAGATGATCATATATATATATTTGAACGTTTCCTTAAATCACATACTTCAGTATATTCAACTCAATTCAACTCAGTACCCTACTGTCAACAAAATCATGTGATATGGTCAAGGGATGAAAAGCATACACCCGATTTAATTTGGCACTCACCACACTATTGGAGTGGATACTAACGTAATTTCACATTTCAATTTCTAATTACTTAAGGTGTTTTCAACATCTTCAATAAATGCATACATGCTTAAACTTTTTTCTTCAATGCAACGCAATCGATTTTCAATCCATTCGCGATCATTTTTTTTTAATAAGAATGAGTGACGATGTTTATCAGTATATATAGACCTCCTTTTTCGTGCTGGTCATCGTGGTGCCTGCCTACAGCTTCCAGCTTCCAATTTGTTGATGAGATCAACTGGCGATATTAAAAGGCGAATAAAAGGGTAGTGTTTTGGTATAGTTGGTTGCGTATAAGAGCTAGACGTCCCCATTTTCCTCTATTGATATATACTGCGTAAAACGGCCCAAGCGTGACCGTTCCAGAAGACGACTCGTCCAGGCACAATAATTGTCTTTGGTCAAACGACTTTAAGGTGAATAAGCACGAATGGGAGCCACATTTTAGAAGGAAGACGAATGCAGAAATCGATTTGGAAATTCCATCGGAAATTTATGTTGCTTAACGAAATCCAATTACGAAGAACAATCGTTATTTGTTGCTAAACCCAACATACACGTACATCGGCCCATCCTTGAACGTTGCCAATTTAAATACAACTCACTCGGTTCGAAAGAAGCTAAAAATGCTCAGCAAATGCTTCCTAAGCCATTGTTCAAAATATTCATTGTGGGGGAAAAGAATCTTCCAATATGTACTTACGAGCTTAAAACAAGGCGCACCTTTCATTAGAGTCATGAATGGCAAAATGACACAATTTTGTATCTTGTTTCAATCTATACGTGACATTTTGCGAACAAATCTACATGTATAATGCAATAGATGCAAAAATGCATCGATGATTTGATAGTTATATTTGGTGCCGACATTCAAAGGAATGCATCGATATAACTGTTAATAAAAGACCACAGTGATTTCATAAAACAGTCCTATAACTACGACATAAATACATGGGTAGTTGTTTTTTAATTAGCACTGCTGTAACGTACTAAAGTTACCAGCTTATATTAAAAACACGTAAGAATTTAATGCTTTTTGAAACTTTTTTTAAAATTAATAGATATTTAACCGTATTAAAAAGTCAACAGATTTAAAATTTCAAGTAATCATTTTCATGGTTAATGTTAAATGTGGAGATTTTTAAAAGTTTCCTAAGTTGTCACTTTTGTCATTGAACTGTCCATGGAATTTTTAAATACATGTATATCATTTCAATTAATATCCTTGGCTTTTTAAGTCAAAATAAACAAATAGAAGTATGTCAACAAATGAACGTTTTTCTCAACACAAGTTTGCGAACGAAGTCAAATTTAGCTTACACTCCTGTAGGACTGCATAAAGTTCATAATTTACTACTAAATGCCACTCGTAAGTAATTTTCACGCATATATCGAGCATTTCGCGAAAAATATTGTTTTGATTTCTTCAATCTACAGCAGGATAAACTAATTAAATCAAAGTTTCCCAACATGAAATCTCCACATTGCTCGACATTAACTCGAGCCGAATAAGATGCGAAATGCCCTTAGATTTGAATGGAGGCTGCAGAAGTGAAAGATGAAGTTTCGTCCATCGATTACCAATGATTTCCGGTCGATTTTTGGGCCCGTGACAATAGACAATGGCGACCTGAGCCTTGGAATTGTTTCAAAATGGGCGGCTAGTTAATAAGTGAAAGAAAAGATTTGAAAATGCATTTGCAGAGAGATAGCGAAAGAGCTATTGTTTCAGAAATGCTAAGCAACACTGAACGAAAAATGCCAAAGTTGAAAAACGAGACAATTTCGGAAAAATACACCACCGAGGAAAAAAAAAAAAAAACGAGTTAGACTTATCTTAAAGGAAGAGAAGAGAGAAAAAATGAGCTGCGGTCTATTTCGATATACAGCCTTTAAATTTCGATCCAAATATATTTTATTCCGAGTGCCGATGATAAAGTGTGTGTTTACGGACGGCCATTGAAACAATGAAACGCAATAACTCAATTGATTGCTTTCTATGATACAAAGTTGATAGGGAAAATGTAGAGAAAAAAAAAAAGAAAGAAACGATATAAAATCACATAAGAAAGTGACGGAAGCGTTTCCAAATGGAAAAAGCCACAATTGGAATAATACGCCTCTATTGATTTCAAAGTCGCGAGAAATATAGTTTTTATAGACGGACACCTCTTCCTATTCTGGCCACATTATAAAAGATTTGATAACGAAAAAAGGATTACACAGCCCCTAAAAACCTCTAAGTAAGTCTTCAAAATCACAAGTTGATAAACTGTATAGGAGACTTATACTGTGTCGATAAACTTAACGGAATCACTTTTTGCAAGTATACTGTATATGGTTTTATTTTTATTGCCCAAAAAGAGGTAAACTGATGCATTTATTATCAAATTGAAGTTGAAATGAAAGAATTTTCGCCAATTCACAAAGAAAGCACTTGATTAAAAGTTGCTTCGATCTCATTTTGTTGTAATGCATTTTCGTTTGAAATACAGTATGCATTATTAAAGAATGGTGCGAATTAACATGAGCATTATTGTTCGATTTTAAAAATTGCATATGAGCATATGACAATCAAACTATTTTCGGAAATTTCGTGGGGAAAATCCCCGACAATCATTGGGCTATAAATATACGATATGTGGTGAACCACTTAAGGTTGACGATGCAGTATTGCAATCATTTGTAAACGAATTTAATAACGATAGATTTCATGAGTGCAAATGTTTGGAAGCTCCAGGGACTACAGGTATTGTGTTGTTTAAACTGGTTGCTAGATGGGGATTATGATGAACATTTAACAGCAAGAAATTAGCGCAGTCCAACGAGCGATTATTGTTAAACAATTTACAAAACAATACTTGAAAGTAATTAAACTTGGCGAGATAATTTTCATTAAAAACTCGCCAAACTAAACGAAACCCATGTAGACCCGTGTCATTTAATTTAGCTTAAGCTCGTTGCATGCCACCTGGTGGTGTGACCACGATAAACACCAAATAGTCGTGGTTTCACTGAGCGTTACCATCTGCGAAAAATCCCTAACAAGCCCTCCACCAATCCCTCTTAACAGCAATGAAAAACAGAGTGTGGTCGTGTTTAAATATACATTAGGCCGACAGTTAATTATTATGAAGTGAGTGTTTGTCATTAGCGCCGAAATATCAGTTCATGTTTTTACGCTCGACTGGTAAATTAATCGTTGATTAATGAGTGCGACATCAACCCCAGTCCTGAGCACGTCGACACATCTTCAATCAAATAGAAATCATGGCGACAACAAACAATGATATGCATATGCATGGCTGCGTTACGTTTAATCGTAAGTAACGAACAAACAGGCTGACATGGCAGATATAGAGGATGTGCAATATCATTGAAAAACACATCGAACAGATGAAAAATTTCCAATACTCTCGTTGGAAAAGCAGGAAAATGCGTCAACGAGTGCGTGGAAAAGCATCCTTCTTTCTGTTTTAAACATCATGTACGTGTATGAACAATACGTTACATTGGCCAAAAATGTGTTTTCGGCGAAATGTTAAGAAAACTACACATTTCCTACGAAATCTATGCCATGATTTCGTACGAAATGTGTACTCACACGAAATAATTGAAAAGAAATGTGCGCCTGCGTAGAAAACATTGTGATCACGACAATGGGGACTTTCGGAAAATAAATCCCTATTGATGGTTACTCTTTGCCAATAGGGACAATAGGGACTGGAATGTTTCTGAAGGATAACTATAACGTGTCGGAAACGTTTTTTTGGTAATTACTGCTAAAACTTTAAACAAGTTTGAACATTTAAAATCGGATATTAACGCAGCTATTTCTTTCGTATAACATTTTATCACGTCAAAAATGTGGTTATTTTTAAAATTGTTATCAACTGGCAATTACGGATATATATACGTCTTTAATGCTAAAACCAAATTTGATTATACAAACAAATACTTAGATTTTTATTAGCATAAAGAGAATATGAGCTTTTAGAAAACTTGAGAAAAAAATGCATCGAAGTTCCAGTGGTATAATATAATGTATTGTAAATTAAATGCACGTCCATTTGTGACAGTAAACAGGTCGTGACTGTTTCAGAGTTTCTCTCCATCTCTTCGCAATATTATGACGAGCAGCCCAGTTGGTCTTAAATCCCCTTAAGTCCTAACAAACTGTAATGCAAATCCTTCGGAACCTGATAAATTATAATCACATTTAAATCGGCTTATTTGAACCCAACAGGATGAGCATATAAAATGCAACTTAAGCTTTTTAAATCCAAGGGAAATCGCAGTAGGGCAAACGACATAAATAGAATTAAACCTAGAGAAATTCCACCTTTAATTAATTTTTCAATGCTCGGGGTGATTCTAAAAAGAGCTGGAGTTTGAATAAAAAACATTCGGTTAAAACGCGTATATTATTACGAATGCGTAAATTAATAACACGTGTTTTACATGCTCTGAATTTAAGTTAAATGTTTAAAACACGCGTAACACATAAATTGTGAGTAGTTTTTCAGGTATAAGACAGTATTTAACACTCACAATAACGTGTTTTTGATACGTCTTAATTGACATTCATTGGATATCTAAAAAATTAAATTTTACACGTTATTTTGCACGGCTATCATGATATAGAATCCGCATTTGGTGTTTTGCATACCAGCGGTCATATCACAAGAGCCACACTGACACAAAACAGTCAAATGTAAATCTATAAAATGTTTTTAATTACATACATGTAGAAAACCAAAGTAATCCCAAAATTCACGGAAAAGTTCATTATGAATAAGAAGAGGCAATTCAAATTTTATTTCGGAAATACGAGTCGAAATTATAGCAGAAAAAAAGCCTCCAAGATGGGATTTTGGTTGGAAATGTGAATGAAGCAGATCTCATTTTTGACGATGGTAACATAAAACCGCGAGATTCATTGGATTAACATCAACTGGGCTCAAATACGACCTACACGATCGCGTCGGACGAATTCAAAATGGCTGACGACATTTACAAATAAAATGCACTCGAGAGGCAAACGTAAAAAGAAGCGTGAGTAGAAAATAAAAGAGGAAAATGAAATGAAAACCTACGATCCAATGACATAATGTGAATGTCAGAAGAAGTTGGAACCATATAGCGAAAGAAGGAAAGAATTATGTCATTATGCGTGACCACTTCATGCAGATTAAAGATGCCAGTCTCACGAAATATCACAATGACAGAAATATTTTCTTATTCTCCGCAATAGCTAAGCATTTTATGGCAAAACTTTGTTCAGTAATGTTAGAAATTTAAGAACGCCGTAAGCGAAGATTTTTAGAAATTGAAGATTTCTATGGAAAAAAAAAACTATTCAGCAACTTTGAAACAATTAAGGGAACTACGACAAAGAATGGATTTTTAATACACATGCATCTTCCAAATGTTTTTGAAAAATGCTAATTATGAAAGATTTTCTAGGAAAATATTCTTAAACTAGATCACCAATGCATGTTTAAAAAACCAAATTACCAATAATAACGCTGTAGGTGAAATATTTTTGAAAACTACGTCACAATAGATGAATTTTAGTTTAAAAATTCTGTAAAAAATGTTTAGCGTGATTAATAAATTATAAGAACGTCATAGGCGAAAATACTTGTTAAAACAAAATCGAAGTTGTTGGATTTTGGCACATACATGTATTTCTGCAAGAAATGTGCTTCGTAGTGTGTATCGTCAGAAATCGCCGAACGCAAATTTTTTTTTAAAGAAACACTGGAAAAAATTGTCTATTTTACGGACATCAGTCTTATTCTACATTTGCAGTGTCTAGAATTAAATGACCATCAAGAATTAGCTATTTTTGAATGTCCACTTACATTTAAGAAATTATCTAAGTCTCTTTGTTGGTGACAATGGCGAAGAAAAGCCTTCGAATGCAAACATACATGTACGCGTATGGTCAACATTAATACGTGGGCTCAACGTTTGGAGGTCAGTCCCACATAGCGAATCTTGGAGGGATTTTGGGATGTCGAACGAAGGGTATACCTTACGAGTGGATGAGAGAGAGAGAGAAGGTACTCTACCGGATCTCTTAAAAGATCCTTAGGAGAAGTCAGGAATTAAGAAGAATGCTGCTACAGTGGCTGGCAAAGTGAAATGGCAACAACGTACGGTATAGGGAAACAAACGTTGTGTACAGAAGACGGGAGTAATTCATTGGAAAAGAAAACAAACTGCTAGCTGCAGTCATTAATCAAGGGTGGAACCGAGAATCAAACGAAACACGATGAGGAAAAAAAAAACCATTTTAACCGAACATCCAACGACGAAAGTCAACAACAACAACAATAACAGCAGGATCCCGAACCCAGAATAAAGTCTGGCCAATGGCGTACAAAGGAGATGACATAGGAGAGGAAGACACAAATAAGAAGAGAGCATTACGCTGCAGCACGAATTAATCGTTATATGGATGTACCAAATAAACCAACAAAATATGGATCCCATCGGCCTAATACAACTGGCGCCATCGTAGCACGATTGTATTGCCCCAATCACGGAGATTAGGTCCATGAAGACGCTCGACAAGAGCATCATTCAATGACCTTTATAGCTGCCGTACACCCATTTTCATGGAGTTTGTCAATAGTGTCGGACTAACCATAGACCGAGAGCAAAAAAAAAGTGCAATATCTAATGCATAATGCGAAAGACAATTCAGCTAAAACATGAAAGTCAAGTTGTTGATAGAGGTGGAATTGATTTTTTTAAAAAAAAATTTAAAAGCGTTAAGAGCACCTCAAAGGCGTGTATGACACTCGTAAGACACTGGAATATTGAATTATTTTGCATATCATAAACATTTTGTTAAAATCGTGAAACTAACGTGTTAAAACATGTGAGTTGCATATGTTAAACAATAAAATTAGGAATGACAAAGAGCTAAGTACAGTATTTTAACTTTTTCATTCAGAAAAAATGCATTATATCCGTAATTTGAGCTTAACAAACGAGAGTAGTTTTGATACAGCGGATTTTCTTCAGAAAAGTTGCGTTTTCAAACAGATATATTTAAGAAGGAAAATTTGGGACAAATCTGGAACATGCTTTCATGCTACGTACATGTACATATAGTATAATCTTCATTCTTTAATTCATTTTAATGCGAGATTCACGTACGTAGACGTGAAACGTAGACAAATCTTCATGAAATCATGCCACTTTCTCATGATTAACTGAATTCTATAAAAAGATTCACGAGTCATTTGATTGAAAATGTTTTGCATTGAAAAGTACCAAACGTCATAATTAACTAAATAATCCAAATAAATTGACAATTTTTTGCATAAAAAATAGCAGACGACATCATTGACTAAATTCTATAAAAAAAACTCCCAAGTCATTCGATAAACAAATGTTGACGCAAACGTGATGCTTTTCATATTGCATCATGATGTAAAACATGCTACGCATTGCAATTGTTGATATAGTTATTTTTATTCGGCTAAAACTCACATAGAAAATCAAAAACTACCAAACTCATTTTGCGGCTATATGGATTCTCTTTAAATGTCAATATTATTACGTTTCACTAAATGGGAACCATCAGTTTTTTCACATTTATTTCACCCTAGGCGCTCGCAATGAGGCGCAACTGGCAAGTTTTCGTTTCCCTCGATCAAGGTAATTAACGTCTAAGCCAAAAATGTT
The DNA here is from genome assembly GCA_034687865.1 of Kryphioiulus occultus. Classification (NCBI taxonomy): domain Eukaryota; kingdom Metazoa; phylum Arthropoda; class Diplopoda; order Julida; family Julidae; genus Kryphioiulus; species Kryphioiulus occultus. The sequence goes on from JAQGAF010003537.1 coordinate 15,437, forward strand.
ATTAAACAAACATTTACACTGCATGCGCCTCATATAAAGTGCTTTCTCGTGTTCTTTTAAATGCTCCACAAGTTTTTAACATTGACGCTGATATATAACCGCTAAAACGGAAGTCAACGAGGGAAAAAAAAGCCTAGCTGTTGAATAAATCGCTTCTAATAAAGGAGCAAAAGTCACGTGTTAACGCCCTTTCAAGGCGTTTAATTCTCTAATTAACGATTGTGCGATCCATTTGAGGAAAACAAAAAAAAAACATCTTTGTTTATGTAGAGAAGAACAGGAAAAATCAAAAGGAAAAACTGACAACTAAATCCAATAGCCATGGCGTAAGCCCAAACCCTGATTTGTCCGAAAATATGTTGGTGAACTGATATACGTATATCTATCAGAAAATATACCTGTTCTGTGTAGTCATTTTGTTCATTCTAGGGCCTCAATCAGTACAAAATATAGTAAGATATCATACAGGGAAATGCATTTTGGAGTATTTTCACTCGAACACATTTCATCAGAATCATAAGTTTCCAGTTAACAATTTCACCACCATGAATAATGCTAAAAACATGTTAGTCGTCTTTCGATCGTTCACGATGTGACAAAACACGCCCACGCCATTACATTACCTCGATTCAAAGACACTTACATTTAAATGACAATTACAGATCGCGATGCCATGGACACATTCGACAGATTAGTTAAATGAAAAACATTACCAAATAGTACCGTAAATGAATACATTAGTGGCATAAGTGAGTACGTGTATCAGTCACTTGGTCAAGCATCGGTTTCAACGAGCCTTATTACGTAAGTCGTCTTCTTTAAAACTGATCTTTCTGAGCTCAACAGCATCTGTTGAACGCGTTACCTTTGACCTCGCTAAATGGCTGCGACTAGGTTCGCCCATTTGCAGAAGTCGCCAACGTGGGGTAACGCAATAAATGCGCACTTTACGGATCATTTGGGAATGTAGTAGAGGCGCAAAACAAGGCCATCGTAAAAGCAGTGATCGAGAGAAGGTTCGTTTGCACAATAATTCATTCGGATGACGTGACCATTGTTCGCAATCAGCCACACCACAATAGTTAGGGATTGGATGCATATGAGCACTGTTGAGTGCTGCGAAAATCATCGAACATGCATCAGTGGATGGTCAAAATTAAAATAGGCACCAGGATGGCATTATAGAACCTCCAAAGCTTTGACCACCTCCCTATGTTGCACACATTTCAACTGAGCGGACGGTCACCACATTAACTTAATGGAAGGTGACTTCTACATGTTGCCAACCTACATCTCTGTACGTTGACCAATTGAACTATGACACACTATAGTAATTTACTCTGCTTGTTGACCATCATGGTCGCAACATGTATGATTGATCATGGATGATGATCATGGATCATTATTGGCCGCTTGCAAAACTTCTACTTTACACCCCTGAACATGAATTGCCTAAATAGAGGTACAAGAGTTTATTTTGAGCCATATCAGTATAAAGGGAGATTGTCAGTAAATAGAGGAAATTTCGTTTTTAATTTTGAAACTCAAAAATAAAACATCGCAGAAGTTAATTTGTGATTTGTTCTGTTTATTACCACAACAGTTAGGATATTTGAGTGGATATGTTTTCTAACCTTACATAATGCAATTTTTAAGTACACTGTACACTGTACAATCATAAAAGTATCTCAATTCAATTCAACTCAGTACCCTACAATCAGTAAATGAATACCATGTGGTAGGGGGGTGTAATCCATCAAC
>JAQGAF010003538.1:0-17196 GCA_034687865.1 Kryphioiulus occultus
AATAATTCAAAACAATTATAGTCATTTCCAGACAATTGGCAATCTGAATTGTTTTCTAATGATATTTTTACTTGGGAATACATATATATATATACTATAAGTACTATAATATACAGATATATGTATAATAGAAGACATTTTGAAGTTACATTCTATGATGTCTGTTTTCGAACTATTAAAGAGGAATAAAACATTTCACTTTACTTTTAAAGCGCTTGAAATGCATAATACACACGTAATAAATTGGTGTTTGATACACGTGATAAAACGTTCAAGCAATTTTTTAAGAATATTAAGGAAAGTATAAGTTACGTAAGTAAAAAGCCTTCGAGTAGTTACTGAACACAAGTACATGTAACACATGTAGGTTACCCTTTACATTAAAACACATTAAAACAAACAAATAGTAAAACGATGGATTTTATCACAAATGTTTATGAAAGATGAAGATCAATCAATTGGCTGATGCAAACTACATTAATTCCCCAGACATTTTCACAAATTCCCTGACATTCCTTGACAACTTCTCAAGTCTTTTCCCTGGCATTTTACGCAAGAGTTAAAAAAATTATAGATTTTATCTCACTCTTTTAGAAAAGGCGATGACCAATCAAATGACTGATGCAAAGAACCTCAATTCCCCTGACATTTTCACGAATTCCCTAACAATCCCCGATATTTCACGAATTCCCTGACACCCCTTGTCAACTTCTTAGTCTTTTCCCCGACATTTTACACGAGAGTTACAAAAATGAAAGATTTTATCGTCCACTTACACTGTTACGAAAGACTACGATAAATCAATTAGCAGATGCAAACTATCTCAATTCCCCTGACATTTTCACGAATTCCATGACATCTGACGACTTCTCAAGTATTTTCCCTGACATTTTCAACGAGAGTTAAATAATGATAGATTTGATCGGCCACTTTTACGAAGGACGATAACCACTCAATTGGCTGATACAACTACCTCAATTTCCCTGATATTCCATGACATTTTCACAAATACCCTGGCAACGTTTCAGTCATTTCCCTGACCTACAAGCTGTATTTCACGAGATATTTAAAAAAAATTAGAAAAACGATAGATTTTATCACAAATGCTTAAGGAAGATGATGACCAATCAATTGGCAGATGCAAACTACCTCAATTCCCCTGGCATTTTCACGAATTCCATGACATCCCTGACGACTTCTCAAGTATTTTCCCTGACATTTTCAACGAGAGTTAAAAAATGACAGATTTTATCGCCCCCTTTTAGGACGGACGATAACCAATCAATTGGCTGATAAAAACTACCTCAATTTCCCTGACATTCCATGACATTTCCACAAATACCCTCTTAATGTTTCAGTCATTTCCCTGACTTATTTCACGAGATATTAAAAAAAACGATGGATTTTATCACAAATGCTTATGGAAGATGATGAACAATCAATTGGCTGATGTAAACTACCTCAATTCCCCTGACATTTTCACGAATTTCCTGACAATCCCTGACATTTTTACGAATTCCCTGACAATCCCTGACATTTTCCCGAATTCCATGACATCCCTGACAACTTCTCAAGTACTTTCCCTGACATTTTATACGAGAGTTAAAAAATGACAGATTTTATCGCCCACTTTTACGAAGGACGATAACCAATCAATTGGCTGATACAACTACCTCAATTTCCCTGACATTCCATGACATTTCCACAAATACCCTCTTAACGTTTCAGTCATTTCCCTGACCTATTTCACAAGATATTAAAAAAACGATGGATTTTATCACAAATGCTTATGGAAGATGATGACCAATCAATTGGCAGATGCAAACTACCTCAATTTCCCTGACATTTTCACTTTCACAAATTCCCTGACATACCAGCGGATCGTGGTACATGCTGACGTTTTCGTCTTCGTAAAAGATGGTGGGTGTGCGAGACAGTGTCCCACTTACCGAGATAGTTGCTGGCTCCGGTCAGTATGAGCAATACTTTGACAGGGTCCACCATTGGCTATGACATATGAAATCCGATGCTAATCCCAACAGGTGTGGCCATAGAGAACGCGGCCAGAACTGACCACAACCACTTCCGATGACCTTCAGAGTTGGCAAATTAATCCGAAGCACTAGGCCGAGCCAAACTGACCAACGAGTAGCAATTTCACGACTTTGGACACGACTTTGGCACCGTTGTACTCCAGCACCTCAGCAACGTGCATCCTAGCCAAGAGCTGAACAACTACTGGCAAAAACCAATGTTGTTCCAGCAATGTTGCCCATCGATAACTTCCTATTTCTCACTGTTCACTGATTTGGATGTGAAACTTTGGCCACAGAGGTGCCTTGTACCTCTCTCACAAGAGGCTGTGCCAAATGCAGCGACACCCTGGAGAAGCCAGCTTCAAATGCCACATTGTTCAAGTTTCCACATCAGCTTTGCAGTCAATGGTTGCCCTACCTTTGGCAGAAAAACATGGACTGATCCCGTCATGATATCGCCATATGAGCAAAATCGGAGCTCGATGGCAGTCAAAATCTATCATCCAATTCCGACTTTTCGTGACTCGCAACGACATTGTTTAATTTGGATTTGTCTTCATATTTTTTTTCTCTCTTCCAAGGTCGAATATCTCATATTGCATGACACAGTATCTGCTGTGCTAGCCGAATATGAGATGAGTAGACCAGAACGCATCATTGAGATAGTGCGGAATTTGGACTGGCCTGGGGACATGTGGATTTTTGGGTAATTTGCATACGTCAAATGTGGATACTGCCTGCCCCTGGGGCTATTCGAAGAAGGGTCTCAAAGTAAAATAACCCTGGGGACCATGACAGAAAAAAACAACGAATTTCAGGAATTTTTTTAGGCGCGATTGATTATACGTCACGTATTACGGTTATTAAATCCTGCAAATGATTCAAAAGTTTTCATTTCTAATTTTGTTCATGATTCCGTTGATTTCGTTTATTCACAATGACAGGGTTCCCCAGAGATGAAATTATCAACTTCCCTGACTTTTACAGGTTAAAACGATTTCCCTGACTACCCAGACCACTGAAAATGCAAAACATGACACACATACTGTACATTTACATGTACATGCACACACTGTACATGTACATACACATACCGTACATGTACATACACATACCGTACATGTTCATGTACATGTAGAGTGCAATAATGTATGCTGTGATCAATGTTTGCCAATACTTTTTTGCTTCGTGATTTTAGGTTTTTTGATGTTTATTTAAATAATGTTTTGTATAATTGCTTCAAAGTTTGTGGGGTGGTTAATTAAAGCGTTATGTACAATATGTATATCTTGGTTTTTAAATACTCCAGTTGTTTTCAGCGTTATTGATATAAAATAGCTATTGCCAATACTTTTTGGAGCCACTGTACATGTATGGCAGTGTGAGGTTTTCTGAATTTATAGCTTATTTTATACTGTAAAAACAGGAGATACTGTAGATAACACCATTTCAGAAGAAAACAACAAATTTAGAACAGCAAAATTAGGCGCAATTTACATGTACTGTAACTTCAAAGTATTAAAGTTTTTCAATTCTGCATGTGATTCAGACATTTTCATTTCTAATTTTGTTCATGATTTCGTAGATTTCGTTTATTCAAAATAAGATGAAATCATCCACGTCCCTGACTATTACAGGTTTTATTACAAATTTCCCTGACCAACCTGCTCATTGAAAATGCAAAATATGACATACTGCACATTCTGTATACATGTATAGACTATGCCAGCGTAAATGTTGCTGTATTTATTGCTGATTTACATGACACGTACATGTACAGTACATGTACTGCATATAAGCAGGAGATAGAACTCAGAATGTGATAAGGAAACAGCAAATTTAGATTAGTTTTTAATTGATAATTTCATTATGAATTTTTCCGCATTTTTAATTTTTGTATTAATAAATAATTGTTTACAGTATGTCAAATGGATTATTGACTTGTTGAATTTTCTGCCTTTTTCTAGGTCGGGGCGAACACTGAATAATGGCAAATGGATAACGTTTGTAAAACCGTGTTTACAGGTAGTCTACCAGATTTGGTATTGAAAATTGCATGACTTTCCCTGACCTACTCAATTTCCCTGACTTTTCCAGGTTTTGCGGGTCTGGGTGAACACAGAATAATGATTTACATCACATTCATTCCTTCCTAAATTAATTTCTTAACAATTTTGACCAAATACTGTATAATAAATCATAGTAAACATGAGGAAAACGTGTAAGACACTGTTAATAATTTCGTTTAATCGAAATTTTGATCAAAATACAACAAATCATGGTAAATATCAGGATAAGGTTGAGAAACCATGAGATTTTGTCTTTTAGCTGTCATTAATGGATTTAGAATTCTTGATAATTTTAAAGTCTGGTTTTAATCATTTGTTAAAACATTTTCGATTCTTCGCAAATTAGTCAGCCATAAATTTGAAAACGTTACAGAATCCCACAATTTTTTGACAATTATGACGTTCTCAACATCTTTCAGAAATCGTCAGACAAATAAAAATCATTCAGCAAGTCAACAATTTATTTGGAGAAAATGTAGAATTTGTAAACGTGTAAAAAAGTTTGAATGTTAAAGATTAAATAACCTCTTCATATTGTGTTTGGAAATTCGGTAACATGTTAATAACCTGTCAGTGGATAACTGCGTTACTGTCAAACGAGATTGATAAGCAAACACTGGAACTTCCACAATTCATATGCAAATTTCAGGGTCAAAACCTTATCTATGATTTCTGTACTTCATTCCCTCACTATTCTTGATTCATCTGATGCATATGATGAGGTTAATTTCATGGCATGGAGCAAGATCTAGGTAGTAGTCAAACCTTAGCCTGATTTGCTATGGAAATTGCTCATCTCGCATGGCCGAGAGTGCGTGTAATAACTTTCCAAAAATTCCATAATAATAGATTTCATTTTCCGAGAGAAGACCGTCGCATATTGTAAAAGTGTCATTTTGGTCTGCTACATTTCAACTTTTCTTAATATAACTGAAATCTAACCTGACAAATCCATCTTCAGAAATGTTATTACTCCAGATGGAAAACCAGACACTAGGCAAGTTAAAAAAGTTATATTGCATGGATGATTAAAGTAAGGTCAAGTATGCAATGTCTGGGAATTTCAGGCTTTATGCAAAAACTATTGCAATTAAAATTTAGAGAAGGGAATATATTCAACTTGTTAACTTAAATTGAATTACATTAAACCTATATAGTGCGTTGAAGTTATTTGTCATTGAAATGCTATTATGGTATTTTAAGCTAATAAGAATGCTTTTATATTTTAATTAAAATGATTCTGGAACTTAAGCTAACTAAGTAAACTAAGTAAAATAAAAGACATTTTTGTCAAGTATATGTCAACGATATTCAGGCTTCAACGTCAAGCAGGAAAAGCATCATGTTTCTCAAATATCTGTTTGTAATTTCTTAAATTTTCATTCGAAAATTCGAAGGTGTCGACATACTTCAGTCTTTATTCAAAAGCTATTTCAATTAAAATTTAGAGAAGAGAATATATTCAACTTATTAACTTAATTTGAATTTCGTTAAACCTGCACATTTCCTACAGGTTATATTTCGTTCAAATGCTTTTACAGTATTTAAACTAATATAGTCAACTTATTAACTTAATTTGAATTTCATTAAACATGCAAGTTATGGATCGTTGAAATGCTTTTACAGCATGCCTAATGCTTTTGTAATTTAATCATAATGTTTTTGTAATTTAACTAAATTCAATGACATTTTTTGTCAGGTTTATGTCAACGATATTCAGGTTTTAAAGCCAAGCAGGTAAAGCATCATGTTCCTCTAATTTCTATTTATAATTTCTGAAATTTTCTGCCAAAAATACGAAAGTGTCGACATACTGTACATGAATGTGACCCCAGGTCGAGATACAAAATCTCTTTGACAAAATACCAATAAGAGAAACACGAGGATTATCGGCTAAATTTAATCCTTCTTTTAAAATTAACATACTGAACGTGGCTAAAGTCTTGTGGAAAAGCGAACATGCTAAATAAGCATTAAAATATTACTGTTTGTACAGACCACCACTGCAAGCATAAACAAATTCGTGACCAGAGTTAAGCTTGTTATACTTTTAGGGTTTAAACATTCAATGACCACAGGACTAAAAGAACTCTTTTGTAAACGAAAGGCTTGATGTTTCCCTAAATGACCAACATGACAATTGGACTATTGTCACCTCCCTATTGTATTCTTTGATCATTTTTCCCCTATTAACCTCCATTACTTTTGAGGGCTTAGTACGTTATATAAATTACCAACCACACAACATTAAGTACAGCAGAATTTCAATGTTTTCAATAAAGCAACCATGTTTAACAATGTTTGCCACATGTATATACTGTACAATGTTGTACAACATACTGTATCAGGGGTCCCACTCAAATTCTCAAATCGATTTCACTGACTTCCCCTATTTTCCCACACATTTTACATGAAATTTCACGCAATATTAGACCACAAAAATAGTACATGAATTAATTTTCAAGCCTTGAATCGAAGTTAAACTTTTCTGCGGACTTTAGACATTTTATTAAATATTTAATACTACCAAAAACCACGTAGGAGAATTTTTTCAAAGAATTTAAACGATAGGTTTTAGTATATACGTTGCCATACAAAAAATTGTTTAGCAATAGTAATAATTTAGTAGTGCGAAAAGGAACATTTTTAGAAACAATTAAAATATAATGAGAAATAATAATTAACGTAATGCAGTGGCAATTTTTTTTAATATTATTCAAATGTTTGCTAAGAATTTTCAAAAAACGAGGTTTTAAATTATAGGTTTTAGTAGATATGTTGCCATACACAAATTGGTTTAGCAATAGTAACAATTTAGGATTGCGAAAAGGAACATTTTTAGAAACAATTAAAATATAATGAGATATAATAATTAATGGAATGCAGTGGCAATTTTTTTTGAAAAGTTTATTCAAAAGTTTGCTAAGAATTTTAAAAAACGAGGTTTTAAATGATATGTTTTAGTAGATATGTTGCCATACATAAATTTGTTTAGCAATAGTAATAATTTAGTAGTGCGAAAAGGAACGTTTTTAGAAACAAAATATCGAGAAATAATAATTGAAGGAATGCAGTGGCAATTTTTTAAAAAATACATATATATATTCATAAGTTTTCTAAGAATTTTAAAAAACGATGTTTTAAATGATAGGTTTTAGTATTTATGTTGCCATACACAAGTTTTTAAGCAATAGTAATAATTTAGGAGTACGAAAAGGAACATTTTTATAAACAAAATATCGAGAAATAATAATTAAGGTAATGCAGTGGCAATTTTTTTTAATATTATTCATAAGTTTGCTAAGAATTTTAAAAAGCGAGGTTAAAAATGATAGGTTTCATTATATACAGTACATGTATGTTGCAATACAAACATTTGTTTAGCAATAGTAATAATTCATGACTGCGAAAGGGAACATTTTTAGAAACCATTAAAATACAAAGAGAAAGACATGTAATAATTAAGGGAATGCAGTGGCAATTTTTTTTTTAAAAATTTATTAATAAGTTTGATAAGAATTTAAATTAGTTTTTTTTTTTTAAATTCCTTTTAAAACATAGTAAACTATCTCAATTTTCCTGACATTATTACGAATTCCCTGACATTCCCTGAAAGTATTAACCCTGTGTATATTAAAACAGAAATTCAAAAATTTGTTTTTTTCATTACTCCAACAGTGAAAGTCCTCCAAAGTTATAGTCTCAGCAAGAGCAGTATTATGTCCTCAGGCCAGACACAACATTTTGAAAAAAACGAAATTTTGTACGTGCAATGTAGATTTAAAGTTTGGAAAAGTGCTCAAACCAAGCTCCGAATGTAGGAGATTGTTATCCAGCCATTGTCCCAAGTGGCCATTACTTTACGGGTCATTACTGTACTCGATCAGGGAACTGTAGTTAGTTGTCAGTCATTTGTCGTTATGCTGGTAGGCTGTTAGATCGAGGCAAGTTAAGATGTTCTTCCAATTGTTTCGTTGCAAAAATTACATCGCTTTTATGCGCTATTTATTGGGCCCTGCCAAACAACAGAGCAGAAACCAGGGTAACTATCCTATAAAGGAGGGCTTAGTCTTATCTTTTTATTAGACATTAAAAACGGACGAATGAATAAAAAACGAAAAAGTGCTTTTTCCCCTCTCGAGTCCCATACAGAAGAAGATAAAATCAGCCATCAAACAACGAGAAACTTATTTTTTTGAAAGAATGCATTTGGTGCAGACCTTTGGAGTAATTAGATTTACCATGATAGACAGATGGCAAATTAGTCAATCTCATTCACTGTTAACTAAACATTTTAATTAAATTATTGCTGCTAACCGTGCCAAAAACTGTATCGTTTTGAAAACAGCTTCAGAACACCTAGTTATTAAAACAAATGTTACAAACAGAGTAAGGAATATGCAGTACTTGCATTATGCCATTTTCAATTTGGTACACCATTTCGTAGATTTAGCCAGGATGTCATATTAGATTATCCAGCAGTTTAGATAATACCATATATAAATTTCAACAGTGCTTCTACGGTATACCATAGGGATAAATATACTTACTTGTTAGTAAAGTATACCTACAGTGTACTTACATGTATGTAAAGTGTACTTTTTAATGTACTGTACATGAGCATCTACATGTACTGTATGTGCATAAGCCACTTAATTGCCAAGTAATATCAGGATTTCCACCCAAATTCTCAAGTCATTCCTCCTTTTCAGTCATTTCCCCGTTATTTACATCATATTTTATTTAAAAAGTAAGAAAAATAAAGGATTTAATTCGCAATTTTTAATAAAAAAGGATGACAAATCAATTAGCCGATGCAAACTATGTCAATTTTCCTGACATTCCCTGGTTTTCCCTGACATTTACATCATATTTTATATCAAAATAGGAAAAATATTAATGTACTTTATCCCAATTGCTTATATAAGATGATGACAAATCAATTAGCTGATGCACACGATCAATTTCCCTGACATTCACAGACAATTTCACCAATTCTCTGACATTCCCTGATTTTCCTGACCTTTCGGAAAGTTGTTGGAACCCTGAATTATACAATAAATATGGAATTCAAGAATGCAAGGACTGGAAAATCAGGGAACACATTTTTCAGTTATTTCCCTCAAATTTACATCATATATTATTTTAAAATGAGAAAAAAATAATGGATTTTATCCCAATTTTTTATAAAAGATTATGAATTTTCTCTGACATTCCCAGACATTTTCACGAATTCCCTGACAATCACTGATTTTCACTGACTTCCTGGAAAGTGGGAACCTTGAATTATATAATAAACATGGTGTTCAAAAATGCAAGGACAGGAAAAATCAGGGAACACATTATTTGGTATTTCCCTGAAATTTTCAAATCATCATATTTTAATGTATTTTAAACCAATTTTTTTTATAAAAGATTATGAATTTTCCCTTATATTCCCAGACATTTTCTCTATTTCCCTGACTTTCTGGAAAGTGGGAACCCCGAATTATATACTAAACATGGTGTTCAAAAATGCAATATGACTGGAAAATCAGGGAAAACAACTTTTTAACACACTAAATTTGCCTAAGATTTGTAATAGCAAAGAAAATTAGGTTTTAAGCCTACACATTATATAACACATTATAGCCACCCATTACACCATAAAACAGACATGTATAACCTGGCAACTTGGCGTCATCTTAAGTTTGACTAATGGTTGGCACTTTCAAGCATATTAAAACGTGGAGACATTTCATAAACAAGGCAATTATACTAAGTACTTCGTTTACTAATCATCCCAAAAAAAGGTTAGTCTATAAAAATGCCTGAATAAACAGCGATTAAATTCCCTTTTTGAGTTGAGCATTTCAAGAAAATTAAATATATTTGGGAAAAAATGTGTTTGGCAAAAACATTATTTGGCAAACAGTTCTAATTCAACCACTTATTAGTATTCAACTGCATTTCTCATCTCTCTTTGATAACGAGAAATGCAGTTAAATATTAATAAGTGGTTGAATTAGAGCTGTTTGCCAAATACATTTTTGCCAAATCTGTTATTCAAGCTGCTTAAGCTGATCGATTTTCTGGCTTTGTCATTACCTAGCGCTGCATTGTCAACAGATTAAGCAATAATGCAAAAAACAAGCTCACTGTGCTTTTTTTCAAACGAAAATCCCATATTGAAAATAAAAGCATTATAAATATATTTTAAACTCATTTGAATTAAAAAATGTATTCCTAAATGCATCTCTGCATGAAAATGTATATCATCTAATGCATTTATAAATACCAAAAAATAACAAGTAAATTAGGGTGTCTACAACTTGCTGAGAACGTAATTTCCTGAGTTTTACAATTTCAAAATAAGATTCCCCGAGTATAGATACCCTGTAAGTATTTTTTAGTAATTTTATATAAAATTGTCATGTTGCCCATGCATTTTCAAATACACGTACATTAATTCATGTATACTGAAATATATGTGGGACTGAATTTCAAAATACATTCGGAGATATAATACAAATATATTTCGGTATAAATTTTGAAATGCATTCCCAAGTTGTTCTAGGGTTCAATCTACACACATTCTAATATGCATTTGTAAATGTATTATAAATAATGCATTTTTTTCCATATGGGATAACATCAATTCGCCAAATTTTCAATATCATCTTTGTGCCCGCAAACAAGTCCTTCATTGAATTCAGTGAATTTCATAAACATAGAATTTCCAACTCTCATTGCTCTGCCTTTTTAATTTCCTCTCCACGTTCAGCACACAATGAGTTTTCATTTTACATAAGCAATAACAAGCAACGAAATGAGCGATGACAAGAAGAAATCGTTCAAAATGTGTCCCTCCACTCATGGGGCATTATCGCGGCATCCTACCCAGGCATTACAAATTAAATTACAGGTGGCGCTAATGCCTTTTCCGTGGGATGGAATGACAGTTTCAGCCCCCAGATTTGCCTGCTGAGACAACCACTCAAGGATGGAGCCAATGTCGAAATTGAGGAGAATCCGAGAGGAATGCACAAGCAGCATTTTCATTCAACAAAATCAAGTCATCACCATGATTTTGCAGGCTGTATAAACGCACTTAAGGGGAAAAACCAGACTATTTGAGTCCGGCTTCTATCAAAAGATGAAACTTTCAAATTCCCTGACTTTTAGAGGTTTTAAAATACATTTCCATTGCAATTCCATATACCGGTCCAATACCATGCAAAAAGTCTGCTTCATTGCCCACCCCAAGTACACATTGAGTATTTTGCAAATATTGGATGGACATCCGAAAATTCTGCACATCATCGTCAAGAGAACCAATAACAGGCTGCCAAGCAGTTCGGAGGTCGAATTACATAGGAAATATAGGAAAAATGAAGAAAAAAAATATAGGGAGAATGTAGGAAAAAGGAAAAAAATATAGGAATTTTTTCCTAAAACAATCAGTAAAATACCCCAGTTTAGTGCGTTTCCTACTTTTTAATTGTAATTGCTCTGATTTTTTTTTCTATATTCAGAAAAAAATTAAAATTTTCATGAACTAACCCATATGGAAAAAAGATACATTAAGAATATATTTTTTTTGATTTATTATCCATATATTGAAAATATTCCAAAATTGGCCTGATTTCATATATAGGTCATATAATTATTATATAGTATCCATACATTAAAAATGTATGAAATATGTCAAGTAGATACGATGTATAATATATGCTGAATATATTTCAGATACCTGCTGCAATATATTACTAATATATTACAGCAGGTATCTGAAATATATTGGTAATAATGTACATTATAAATGCTTTTAAAATGTGGGTAATATATTGTATCATGTATAACAAATATATGGGGAACATATTGCACATATTCACCCCACTTTTTTCCATTAATGTGACATACATGACTGTATTCATTATGAACAATATATTCTTAATAATATGAATATATATTTGCCATCGTTATATGTATATTATTACCAAAATATTCGTCATATATTACAAATATATTTCCTTTTTTAAACTATATATGTAATATGTTAAGAATATATATATCACTATATTTATAATATATTACTCGCATATATTTTTCTACAAATGAGAAGTATTTACGTTAAATGATAAATATACATCTCCAGATTTGTTTTGCACAAATATTTTTGGTAATAATATGACGTAGATATACATTATATTCATAATATATTAAGGATGCAATTGTCCATATTATTTTAAGAATATATTCTCAATAATATAGCATAATATATAACGAAAAATATTCCTAATAATAATTGTCCTCGTTATATATTACTACCAAATTATTTGTCAAATAATACAAACATAATTTTTTTTAAATATATATCTGTATATTTATAACTTACATGTATCATTCACATCACATATAATTTTTCCATTTGGGTAGTTGGTGGGACCCTAAAGTGTGACTCACTTGGATTTGTTTCTCCACTTCAGAATCATCTTTTTGCATTTGATAAATGGTTGCTTCCCAGTGGTGGATGATATTTTGCCTTTCGCCATGTGCGACTTTGAATTCCAGAGCTGCCTTGCTAACTTCAATCTTCCATTTGAGATAGGTTAGTTTTGATTTAATTTTGTGACATCAGTAGCAATTGCGATTCATACCTGGGCAGAGCGCAGATCGATGTCTGACCTGTGCAGAAGCTTTTCTGTTTGCATTTCCACCAGCAACAGCTTGTGCAGTTGTTGTTCCAGTTCCTAAAATCCAGCAGTTGAAACCATCATTGCAGCGGTGACAATTTTTGGAAGTCATAAACGAACTTTTGGGGAAATAACCTTAATTTTGACATGATCTCTGTGAATGAATGTGTTTAATATGGTGGCATCGTCCTCCTGAAGAACAGCTTCATTCAACCATGAGGTGGCAGTCTGCTTTTCACAACTGGTCAGTTGTTCTATCACGTGGATCTTGTTCAGCAGCACAGAAGCATTGTTCTACATGTATATGAACATACAGAAATTTTAGGTCAAAGAACTAGTCTATTTCCCAAATGATATGCTGATTTTAAAAATTTTACATATTGGAATTTGCTATATAACACTTTGAACATTGTATACAAATTATTCTCTAGTAACTAAATCCTTTAGAAGCATCCATACTAACGCTATGATGTAGTATTTCAGGCTGATATATGATTTCCCAAATTATATGCTACACTTGAGTGCAAAAAAATCGACTCACCTGCAAGAATCGAGTAAAAATGTGTTTTTCTCAGAGACCAAATGTCGGATTTAAAATCCGAAAAATGTGTTTTGTAAACAATTTATTGCTATTTATAATTCGCATAGTGTGAAAAGGATTTCTGCTGAGTTTCTCTGGAGAATAGGGTCAACCTGTGCGGCTACTGCTGGTGTAGTGGTCATTTTATAGAGAAACCATTAATTAACAATATGTCTGGATGTGTGTTCATTAAGTTCTGATGATAAAATTGCATTCAAAAACACTGTAATAGCCACAGGGATGCATTTGTCATAAATAATGCAGATTTGGGTTGCTCTATGTTCGACATTTTGCGCCTCAAATATGCATAGGGAATTTTATGCAATTAGGCGAATTATAAAAAGGAATAACTTGTCTACAAAACACATTTTTCCGATTTTAAATCGGACATTTGGTTTCTGAGAAAAATACATTTTTACTGCATTCTTGCAGGTGAGTCCCTTTTTTTGCACTCAAGTGTAATTTACATATTGGACTTTGCTATATAATACTTTGAGCATTGCATACAAATTATTCTCTAGTAACTACATTAATTTCTTTAGAAGCATCCTTTCTAGCGCTATGAACTAGTATTTCAGGCTGATATAAGATTGACAGTTAATGTTATCAATAAATTTTGATGTCCATAAATTACTCACCCTTACTTGCAAATATTGGACTTAATCATTCCTGGTCACTTAATTTGTACACTGTGTGTAAATGCAAAGTAATATACTCTGGGTATCGAGTCCATGCTTTCAATTGTTATTAATAGTTCTTACCTTCAGAGCCAGTAGTTTTGCATTTGCTTTTTCCACCTCTCTTTGTTCATTGACAATATCTTGTGAAATTCTGCCTTCTTCATTTGCCAATAACAGCTGCAGGTGTTGCTCAGACTGAATCTCTCTACTTTTTGAATTAAGAATAGCCTAATATTCGGAAAAAAATTTTTATGAATGAACAAGAGCATATACATGTATACTGATTTTACTAAAATTGCATATCTAAATTTTATTTATTTACTTGTTTTTCACTTAATTGTTCTTGGACGTTTGACAAGTAGTTCTTCACTGCAGTTATGTGTGCTCTTTCATTCGAAATTTGAGATCTCAGTTGTGCAAGCTCATTCATTCGTTCATTTATCTACAACCATAAAAAACAAAGTTAACAAATAAAAATATGTAAAAATTGCAAATAATGGAGTGCCATGCTACAAAACTTACATTTATGAAATTATGTTTTTTACTTTAAATTACTCAATTTTACCATTTTCATTTGAACTCTGTTAAATTTAACGTCACATATGATGTTTGTTTTAATAGTATCTAAATTAAAATGGAAATACGTGATGTTGAAAGACTTTCTCCATATAGTTTAGCATCGTACTTACTTGTTTATCCAGCATTTTGCTTATTTCATCAGGGACTAACATTGTAGGAACGGTTCCAGCATTTATCGCTTGGTTTAAGTCGTGGTTTTCCATTTTAAACCGAGAAAAGGCCTCGGATTAACTGAAATGTCGAATATTAAAATTTTGAAAAATGACAATTTTTCTATGTTAATTTCCAGCACATTAATGAGTTAAGAGTTATTAATTTTTTCACAACTCTTACGGTGCAAGTAAAATAATTAATGAACTGAAATATTAATTTTCCAACCAGAATAGTAAATCAAATAGGAACATCAAATTAAATATGATTGTAGTATACCGGTATAAGCGACTGTCCTGACTCATTTTGTTGATTGTAAACGTTGCTTAGCAACACACGCTATACAGTGATCGTTAAATCCCCTCCAATAGCCATCTGGTGCACGCATACACGGGTGTGTCGAAATTCCAATTCGTGGGTAAATTCCCGATAATCCAGTTTGAAAAATTTGGTCAAAACCTACCATTTATGATGTAATTTAAAAAAAAATCAAATGTCGCCAATAGTGTTATCGTCGTTAGTCATATTTCCGAAAGCTTATTTAAAAATCCATTAAATTGCTTTATTGGTGGTTTAGTTAAAAGAACTAAAAAATTGCTGAAAGTTTTCCCTTTGTTATCAATATTTCTGCAACACGTATTCAGACGATTACACTTAAAGCCCGTTATTTGGGTTAAAATATTATACTGTCTGCATACAGCGTTTCTTTCAGTATTAGTGCATGTATATCTGAAAATTTTAAAGTGTAGTAAAATGAATTATTATTCCTCAAAAACATTAACTAGGGATTAACATTCCCTTAATTGCTAGTATATGTACCCGTTACTAAATCATTTATTCATGGTACTGTTTCCCTACAAACTTCTTTTATTATTATTATTGTTATTAAGCTTAT
Organism: Kryphioiulus occultus; assembly: GCA_034687865.1. NCBI lineage: Eukaryota > Metazoa > Arthropoda > Diplopoda > Julida > Julidae > Kryphioiulus > Kryphioiulus occultus. The sequence goes on from JAQGAF010003538.1 coordinate 15,665, forward strand.
TCATGTAAGTATTATTGTTATTATGTGAATACCATGTGAAATACCAACATATGTAAATAATAATAATCAAGTATTTCTGGTGAGAGTTTTTAAAAATGAGTTCGCATACAGAGTTTTCTTAATTGCTGGTGCTTGTATTACTAAATCATTTTTTCACTGAACTCTGTCCCTCAAAAATTCCTCTATTTTAGTATTTCTGAAAACCATTAACATGTGATATACCAACCGATACATGTACTTAAAATCAAGTATTTCTGCCAGACGTGTACAAAAATATTAACATGTGAAATACCAACATGCATGTGTACATTCTTAAAACGAAATACTAACCAAATACGTACTTAAAATCAAGTATTTCTGGAAGAGTTTTTAAAGGAAATTCGAATGCAGTGTTCCCTAAATAATTTTTTTAATGAAAATGCATGCACAAAAATATTAACTTGTATAATAAGTAGTAAGGGTTGCCTACCTGGCGACATCCGCCAGGGGGCGCCATGTGCGCGCGACGTTTCTGGTGGGTTTTACCCACCGTAAAATGCGCGGGAAAACCACGCGCGAAAACACCATGGGGGCGCCACAAGCGCGCCCATTTCTGGAGGGGAAAAAAATGCAGCCAAAAAGTATGGCGTACGCTCACGTGCGCACGATCACATGGTGCGTAACTAACAACAATGGGTGGGGGGAAATAAAAATAACGCGATTGGCGCATGGCGTAAAGCGTAACTGACGTATGCCTGGCGTATGGCCGCATGCCCATGGTGTACGGCGCGCATAGCTACGCACACGTGGCACCGTATGCATGGTGCGTTAATAAACAAAAAGGACAACACAAACAGAGTTTTTAAGAGTACAGTTATAAAGGCAGATATACAGACATGGAGAAATAGCATACAGACATGTAAAAAATGGAAATGAAATAGACATGCAGTATAAAAAACGGAAAAAAACATACAAAACACACACACACACAAACAAAAGAAAACACATGCAAACGCATATTTAAAAAAAGAATATGGTTGTTTTTTAAAGGAAGTCTTAAGTTTAAAGAGTTTAAAAAGAGAATTTGAGATTTTTAAGGATTTTAAAGAAAAATTTGAAAACTTACCTGCTCCAGCACAGACAACATGTATCTTCAATAGGCAGCTACAGACTGAGCTGCTGACATGTGTGCAGTAAGGGCACCTCTTTCACAATGACTCTCATTGGTCCTTACCTCCAACCAATAGAAGAGTCGTAGGTCACATGGGTCAAATGACCCCATTCTGTCAGCCAATAGAAAGCAGGCAAGTCACATGACCGTAACGTCATTGGAACCCACTCCAGAATAAGGTCAAGCTACCCACTCTAAGAATTGAGGTCAGACTAATGGACCCATTGAGTATAAAAAGGGGCATTTTGGCAGCTAACCCACCAGAAAGCTCTGAAGCTTCAACAGTGCTACTTCACCTCCAGCAAACTTCAAGCGGACTTCAACTCTTCACCAAGGAAAATGGTAAGCATGAATTTGTATATGCATGACTTAGTATAAGTAG
>JAQGAF010003539.1:0-17191 GCA_034687865.1 Kryphioiulus occultus
ATTCCTTTTAATAAACTTCTGAACGACATTTTTCATGTTTGCCAATAATTTTGTTAAACCACTGCACATCACTTGGGGGGGTGGGGGGTCTAAAAATGTAAAAATGTTGACGAATGCTGACAGTGGCAGGAGGATCGCGAAAACATCATTACGCAATACCCGAACGACCTCTGAGCCGATGACATAACGGGCGAAGGCCTCTCGGCGTGATAACGTCCTCTTCGCGGCATGCCAGCGCCCACCTGCCCAGCTGGCTTTCTTTCCTTCTCGCTTTCGCCCCTTTTCCCTTTCGCCCTTACCGCCCCTCTTCCCCCCTCCGTCCGCGGCGTGGGCGCGCCCGCCACCGCCGCCAGGGTTCGCCGCTGAGTCGCTGACTCCATCGCGCTCAGTCGCGCTCCAGCCTCCGTCAGTGCCAGCGCCAGTGCCAGTCCCTCCTCGCTCAGCCATGGATAGGCTTGGGCCGCCCAGCGTCGCCCTGCTGGATTTCCGGATAGGCGGCTGGCGGCGCCGCTGCTGATCGTCCATCCTCCTCCTCCTCCTTTCCTTTTCCGCGCCTTACGCGCCTCGACCTCTCCGCGTCGTCCATGCGGTCGTCCGGCTGACCGGCCATGGAGGAGCCGGGCGGCAACGCGACCTCCCCGTCGCCAGCGCCGCCGGGCGGCTGGGAGGCGACGCTGGTGCTGGTGCTCAAGGCCTTCGTCATGGTGTTCATCATCGTGACGGCCGTGTTCGGCAACCTGCTGGTCATCCTGGCCGTGGTGCGCCACGAGAAGCTGCGGGTGATCACCAACTACTTCGTGGTGTCGCTGGCCTTCGCCGACCTGCTGGTGGCCTGCTTCGCCATGTCCTTCAATGCCTCCGTCGAGATCAAGGGCCACTGGGTGTTCAGCATGACCGTGTGCGACTTCTGGAACTCGTGCGACGTGCTCTTCAGCACCGCCTCCATCCTGCACCTGTGCTGCATCAGCGTCGACCGCTACTACGCCATCATCCGGCCGCTGGAGTACCCTCTGGTCATGACTGGTCGGACCGTGGCCGTCATGCTCACCTGCGTCTGGGTCTCGTCCGGCATCATCTCCTTCATCCCCATCTTCATGGGCTGGTACACGACGGACAAGTGGCTGGCCCGCAGGGCCACCGAGCCCGACGAGTGCCTCTTCGAGGTCAACAGGCCCTACGCCGTCATCTCCTCCAGCGTGTCCTTCTGGATCCCCTGCGTCATCATGGGCTTCGCCTACTACCGCATCTACATGGAGGCCGCCAGGCAGGAGAAGATGCTCTACAAGACCTACACGTGAGCATGCTACAGAGGCCGTAGACTGGTAGACTGGTAGATGCTGGTGTTATGTCTTTGCAACTCTGGTGGAACCTGGCTACAACGGGCACTCGTGGGGCAGGGTCGTGGCATAGGCCTACTGTTATGTCAGAAAAGAAACCCTCTGGTGGGGGTAGAATTTACGGGGACACCACGCGCTGTTTTCGTAATGCAGGATGTTTACATGGAGGGTAATGAACCAGTGAGCACTGGCCCATCCAACGGACCTAGGTTAGGCAGTGCGACCAGCGTCATTTGGTTCAATGTGTTTATAATTACATACCCACAAAGCAAACACCCTGCATTGCAAAAACAGCTTCATAACTTAAGGTGTACACTTCTGTGCATAATTGGCCTACTTTTATGCCAGAAAAGACAAACCTTTTTCATGGGGGATAGCCATGCGCCCAATTGAAAATTGTATTCTCCAAAAATGGGGAAAGGGTACATGATGGTTGTATAAAAACGACACTAATACTGACCCCGATTTGGCACTTTCACAAGTCAATAAAGAATCATATCACATAAAAATATTTGTATAAAAATGTATGGTCAATTTTTAGATAAAAAGTGATAAGTCTAATTCGTTTAAAAGTGAAATAAATTGTTGGAGGGAGCCAAGCATGACAACATGAGTGGGTAGCCCATTCCATATGCGCCCAACCCTGGACTGAAAGAAAACGTGTCTGCTATTTCTGACATTTCTAAGTGAGAGTTGTAATGCTGGTTTCGCTATGCAGGGTGTTTGCATGGATGGTAAGAATGAGTGGCGAGCCATCAAGTAACCCTCCATGTAGTTATAAACGCATTGAACCAAATTTTGGTCTTTCACAGCGTTGTGTTTTTCTCGAGTTGCGTTTTTTAATTGGCTAGTCACGCCCACTGCTGCAAAATTACAAAAGAGATTGGCGTGACTAATTTTGAAACAGCCAATTAAAAAATGCAACCTGAGGAAAACGCAAAGTTGTGAAGGCCCAAAATTTGGCCCCAGTGCGCACTGTCCCAGCCAACTGACCTAATGTAGGTTAGGACAGTGCGGTCAGCGCCATTTGGTTCAATGTGTTTATATTGACACGCAGGGTTACTTAGAGACTCGTCACCCGTAACCCTACATGCAAACACCCTGCATTGCGAAAACAGCTTCGTAGCTTAAAGTGATGTAAACCCATGTAAATTTGTGCATAATTTTGCCTAAAAACTATTATGAATGCTGAATGCATTTGCCACCTTGTACAGAAAGTGCCTGTCGGCAGTGATTAACGTTTTTTAATTTATAAATTCCGTCTTTTATTCATAAAAAATAAAGTTGGGAAAATCCTTAATGACGGTTGCAATAGTTTGGCATGGTCGAAAATTATTGATCTGGTGTTGGACTTGCCGGTCAAGGTCCTGCTTAATTCCCAAACCGTTTACCTGGGTAACTTCAAGGCCCAATTTTAAGGAGTGAGCAACAAAGGCCTTTGCGTCTGGGCCCCCTGTATGAAATTTCCCTCCGAATTCTCTACATTATTAAAATTTCTGAAAAAAATGTCAATAAAAATAGTCAGAAATGTCGCTTACGGCGCACCTTAATTATTGATATTGGTAAACATTTGTTGTAGGAAAGTGGGTTGAAATTCATCATTCATAATGTTGCTTTTCTGTCGTTTATTTAAATTTCCGTATTAGTGTTCCCTCGAAACGACATTTAGAGGGCTAGGATCCCTGCAAATAATGTCAGAAAATTGTATATTGAAGTTTAAAATTCCACTTTACTTTGAAAATTTACCATGAATTCCGTAAGTCAACAACAGACACTTAATTTGTTTCCAAGTGTTGGAACGAGTTGATCAAAGGGGAGTTTAGAAAGGGGTGATTTGTGATACCGTTATTTTTATCCATTTTTGGTTGAATGTTTCTAAATTCGACATTTTGAATGCCATATTATTGGCCGTTCTAGACAGGTTTGTCGTTCGTTCTTGGTCTGGAAATGCCCATTAAGCTCTGGTGGTCGTTGTGCAGCCATGGTCGCTAAAACAGTTTTCACTGCAGTTTGGTTGCAAAGTTGATTGGTCTGAATTGGATTGCTATTGAGTTGCAAATACGTTTCCATGGTCAGTAGTCATCACGGAATATCAGTTTACTGCCAATCTAGCACCAGTTTTTCTGTCGACAATAATTTTTTCCATCTAAGGCTTGATACACCTTTTAGCGTTCTGTTTCGAAAGTGTGTGGGCGTACATCTTGGTCAACGAAATAATGTTTGTTGGGCTATTAATTGAAGAGGCATGATAACCTATCTGCTGGGGCAATAGCGACTGTATTTCGTTTACCAAAACGAACGTCTCGAATATCAAATTATTTATGAAACCCGAGTCAACCCAAACTCTCTTATGATGACGAGCGCCAAAAATTGTAGAGACTGATTTTTGGCTGTCATTCAGTTTCAGTATTTTTCAAGTGGAAATCAACGCCCTCTAGCGAGTAACCTTTGTACCCCACTTTCGAACTCCTGTTTACCCCCAGGGAGCAAATGTACTCCGGATTATTGAATAAGAACATGACGAAAACAAAACTGGCATTAAGGTGCTGAAATCCTCCTTTTGTTTTTTGGACTGTAGCAAATGTCATGTCCACTTTTTGTCGAAGGTTCAGGCTGTTTTCCTTTAACTGGAAATCAATAAATAAGAAAACAACAGAAACAAATACACTGCAAATTAGGAGGATGCTGTCCTATTGCTTTTCGACATTTTAATATTGCATTTACATGCAATGTTAAAATGTCGAATTTCTACGATTAAAATGCATGTTTCCATCAGGGTAGGACTTCATGAACATCTAATTTAGTGTAGTTTCTATTTGGTGCACTAAAAAATTATTTGTGAGAATAATTTGTTAAATAGAATTTTTTTGCAATATTTCACTTTTGAAAACTAAATTACAAGCATTAAAGAACCCTCAGCAACGTAATTAGCTAAAGGAATGGCCTTCCCTTTCATCGAAAACTAAACACGACGTTAATTAGCGTCAAATGCACCATCAAAAAATTGCCTTTTGATGAGTATTAATGAATTTTAAGAGTAAATATTTGTTGCAGGCAGGTTGTTTTTTACACGCCAATTATAACTTCCTCGTATTCATAGGAGTTCATGTCTCAAAACGCTTAAAAAAACGAGAAACTAACAAGGTCCAAAGGTCACCCCTCTCGTCTTCATTATCTACAGAAAGTAACTTCTAAAGGAAGGTTTTTGAAGCCATGAAAGCCGCCACATGAATTTCCACCTAAACATGCAAATAACTCAACTCGCTGGCACTAAAATCTGCATGTTTACTTACAGGCAGATTTTTCTACAGGTCAGATCAAAGATTTAGTGAAATTCGAAAAACTATTTGCTCGTGATCATAACCTCAATGAGGACGACTAGTAATTATTTGTACTACTTCCCAAATTCTTGGTCTTACCTGTCGAAGAATATGCTTATGTGAGCCGTTTGACACTAGGCTCGACATGGTTATCACCCATTCTGCAGGCCAATGTTTTTGGGCCATGGTGCTAATTCCGCCACCCTTGTTCCATTACAGTGGTCCCGTGATGCTACAGAACAAGAACTCGATTCCGAGCGAGGACGGCGGTGCTGCTGAGGATGGCGACGCCGACCCATCCACCCCCACCAAGCGCAACATCAGCAAAATGAAACGCGAGCGCAAGGCGGCCAAGACGTTGGGCATCATCATGGGCTCCTTCATCCTTAGCTGGCTGCCCTTCTTCCTCTGGTACGTCTCATCGACGCTGTGCGGCGAGGAGCTGTGCCCCTACCCGAGCATCGTGGTCAGCGTCCTCTTCTGGATCGGCTACTTCAACTCCAGCCTCAACCCCATCATCTACGCGTACTTCAACCGCGAGTTCCGCGAGGCGTTCAAGGAGACCATCCAAGGCGTCTTCTGCAGGCCCTGCCGACGCTGCACCTCCGACCACGAGGAATTCGGAGGCGGCGGTGCCAGAAACTCCCACTATAGGGCCAGCGACGCCATTGTGCGCAACAGGTACGCCAAGGACTGAGCGGACCCTATGGGATTGTGCGCGTGATGATGGACGACGCCGCCCCTCTGGGAGGCGCACGTTCAGGGTAAGCAACCAAATTCTACCTTCTCTGCATGAAGGGAATTAGTAATGAGCCTCCAGGGGCAGAGGTTATGATGGCTTTTTCGTTTTGGAATATCTTTATTAAACAAATTGTTTACTAAGGGGCAAGGGCAGGCACGCTGCTGAAGGGAGAGGGTTGGGACAATAGTTTTGGTGGTCGTTTGTTGGCTATTATGGCTGCATGATTCTGAACTGTTAGTTTGAAATGGACTATGGGATAGGTCAGTACAGGCTTTAGTTATGCACTGTATAGTTCAAGTATAGCGAATTATACAGTACGTATCAATCAGTGTGAACGACCAGCTTGGTCGCAGTAGTCTTGTTGTGGCTGATGGTCAATGATTCAGGCAGAACTGATGCTTAGATAAAATCAATTTTACTTCAGTTCAATTACAGGTTGTTTGTTTCGACTGTTCAATCCAAGATGAATGTCGTTTAGTGCCTTTAACTCGATTTTCTCAAGGTTCAATCACAGCTCACGGTTATTGTTTCGCAGTGTTTTAGTTTGCTCAGTTCTTTCAATGGCCAAAAACTCGAGTCATGGCAACCGAGAAAAACATTCAAAGTAACGATTTGCAGCAAACCATGTTTGCCGCTGTCAAAGTCAAGGGTAGCTGAGCTCTTTCGGTGCATCCAAAACCCAAAGATCGCAAACAGCGCTGGCTTCTCCGGCAGTTCCATCGACTACCAGCTCATTTTCTAGCGCTCTCCATGATTGATGGCAAAGTGAAATTGGGGATTTATTTTCCAAACAAGATCGAATTACGGATGCTGCTGTAGTTGCGCACTTGGAGGCACAAGATCAAGAGCTCAAGGTCAAGAGGGCAAGATGTTAGTTTTTCAAACTGCTCCACCGCATCATCATCAGCCCTGAGAACCCTTATACCCATTGACCCGAGTGACCCCGACCACTTGCCAAAATGGGGCCCAGCTGCTGGTAACTTTGTGCATAAAGATGGCTGCCTACTTTGTCAACAGTGATCAATAGTTGCCCGGTTTGGCTATAATGAGAGGGAAAAACTAGCCTCATGATGAATTTTAATCATTTTTACTCCATGATTAACTCTGCTTTCAATGGCTGCCTTTTGCGTGTGAATGGCTGTCACGCAAGCACTCTGATTTGATGGCAGATTGCAAAATTAGTGCTGGTATTTGCTGTGTGGGAATGTCAAGCGGAATTAGCGGAGTTTGCCCCTAGAGAAAATGCTAGCTTAAATCTCTCGCCTATCTCAAGTGGCTTCTGAGAGACGCTGTGGGTCTGAAAAGGTGCTTTTGGCCCTTCAATGGCCTTATCAATGCACTTGACGAAAATGACTTTAACATGTTCTTACCATATAGCTTAAATATGTACATGTTTTATACTGTTGCACAACTTAAAGGGACTTTCAATGTTATCATCTTAGGGGGTCAACCAAATGCTTGCTGACTTATTGTAATATTTGAACGTCCCCTGCATGTGATTTTATTTGTATTAGTTTTGAACTTAAAATTCGAAATTTGAGTTGGGAATATGTTTGTTGTGTATTTTCAACAGTCTGGGACTATTCTTGAAATGCACTTGCCTTGAATTGGCAAAGTAAGTTGAGGTTAAATTTTGTAGGTACTACATGGCTGGCATATGTGGAACTTGCCTATTTATAGCGAAACAAATTCTCATTCTTATTTAACACGTCTGGGACCAAAACTGCACCATCAGCCTTTTTTACAAGTCCTAGACGATGCCATTTGAAACGAATTCTATGAAATGAAAATTTCGTGGTACAAGCTCGCAGAACCTGGGAAAGTCAGGGGATTTTTGGAATTTTTTTAAAAAAAACCCGGGTATTTATTGACTTAATTATAATTTAAATCAAGAAAGTACGTGTATTTGATATAGCCTATCGATTACAGCGTATACCATGGTTTATAGGTGAAGTTGCCCTTTATACAATGAAAGAAAACCTCAATATGACAGATTGATTCATTCTATTTGGCTTCATTATGACAATATCGAAATTTGCCAAATTAAAATAAATCCCGAGCATCTCAGAGCACTCCTAATTAAAAAAGTGCATTGATATGATGTTGCGAGAATTCCTTTATTAAACAAATTTAATAACTATCGTCCTGGTAAACGGCAGGTCCTTTTTACTTTATATTAGTCGTTGGGTAAACTGAAGATCAGGGAAAAATAACGTTTTGAACCTTAGAACATCAGGGGATTTAATTGTGCTGAAGCTGAGGGAACCCTGTAAAATGCACAAATTTATTGAATGCATTTTAAATTCAAAAGTTTCAGCACCAAAGCTGCTTCAATGCACAGTATCCATGTGCTTGAATAAACGTGCCCAGCCATTGAACCATTTTTGTATTTGCGATGTCTCTTCTTGTTTATTCTGCGAACATTACTTCAATGCTAAGGGAAGAAATTAATATTTGCATTTGTTTATTGACTCAAATCTCGAATAAGTCCTGGCGGACGACGAATGAACTCGTTTTGGCAGATTGGCTATAATACTGAGCATGTTCTTCGCATTTCGTATTTTGCACACGCAAATGGGAGGAAGTTTGCATCCGAAGTGATTTGCGATTCGCAGTTGGCTTCAGCAGGAAGAAGCTCTGAAAGCATGCTTGCGCAACGATACTAATTTCTGTTGGGAACATCGCAAAACTAGCTTTGTTTGACCCTGGCGGACATCCTCATGCTTTAGTCCTACAATTATCAGATGAGTCAGAAGCGATTTTAGGGTTATAGTGGAATTGCATAACCTACATTTAAACAATACTTGCCATGTACATGTAAATACTGTAGGCTACTTCACATTAAGTATTTCGTGAATATGGAATTTGACATATGACGCTAAACATCCCATTTGCAACATCCAAAAATGCATCAAGTATTGTAACTACATACATGTACAATGTATATCGTTGCTGGAAGTACTTATGATAATTTAGCAGGAATTGCAGTAAAATTGAAATACTAACAATGTGCAATCGTATTGAAAACAGTATGTATTAGTTGATGTAGAAATGGTGCAGTTTCTAGTACAACTCGTTAAACCAACTCTAAAGCCATCAGCTGTTTAAACGTTGACTGATGTTGTCAAAAGAGATAGGATTAACTGGTAAATTTGACAAAGGAAAGATTTCTGTCTTCGACTTGTGGGGTTTTAACAGGTTCGATGTAACAGTTTGTTTGGCAGATAGCTCGGTGATGTTAAATTCCATAACAGGAATTGGCAAATTATCAAGAACTCTCGCTGGTTAGCTGACTGTTTATGTGGACAGATTTTTAAACGCGTTCGAGCAATTGTTTTTTAAAAGCGAGAATTTTGTCAGAACTTGCCAAACTCTTAAAGACCTGGTTGTGGTTTGTAATGTCATGATTGCAATTAATTCGTTAAAATCATAGACTGAATACTTCAGAATCTTCATTGTATTTTAATATTATGACAATGTCCTGAAGAAATTTAGATATACAGTATTTTGCTTGTTATCATGAAGTGCCTACCAATATTAATTTAATACCAGAATACCTTTCTCGAAAGTGCTCAGGATTTTTGATATACATGTATTTCTGAGAATTCTGACATGTTTACAGTTTCATTGAATGTTTTGATTTAGGTCATGCTTCTGCAATGGCAAAGGATATCCTGCCGCATTTCAAAGATTTTCATTATTAATGTTAATAACACTTTCGCAATTTGGGCCAATTCTGGAGATGCGAGCAAAACGCAAGGACGATCGTCCAAAATAGCCGCAAACACGACCCACATTGGGTGGACTGGAATGTTTTTCTCCCCTTTATTTTTGGCACGTCACCTGCCGTGCCGTTTCAAAATAACGCCGAAGTAGCTCCAAAACAGCACTTGACATTGCTCTTTCAGTCCAGTATTGAATCTGGAAGACCTGCACTTCTTCCGGTTCTGTGACGTCATATTTTCATTATTTCTCCGGCAGTAATGTCACTTCAGGTGCAATTCCGACCACTTAATTCTCAGAAGGTCGCTTTGAAAAACAGGGTTCCCATGACCTGGAAAACTAGTTAATTTGAACAGTTATGGAAAAATTCAGAGAATTTGCCATTCTGCATGGTCATGGAATTTTTCTGGTACGAAAGATTTATAATTTCCACAAGTCAACATGTGCTGGATTACTCTAATCCATTATGAAGTTAGTGTGCTATTCAAAACCAGTGAACATTCATACAGTTTTATCAGACATAATTCACTTCTACTCAAGGCATATAATCGAACGGATTTAGATCTAATTAAATTTATACATGCATCAATCCTTTTTTAAGAAGTTAACTCTTTGAACTTGACAAAGTAAGCATACTACACAAACCGTGTAATTTTTTACTATTAATGCAATGTATGGATGTATTAGGTACAATATAGTTCTGGCTAATTTCCTGAGCATAAATTCTAAATAATGTCCAAAATGGTGTCAGTTCCAAGCTGGCCAAATGAAGTTTTGTCATGCCATGAGTTTAAGAATAATTAAGAGTAACATTGAATATTAATTGTCACAATGAAAAGTGTTAAGTTCATCTTGGCCGTGTACAAATTCGGAAAGGTCATGGAAAAACTTCGATAGTCAGGTAATTTCACTTTAAAAAAGTCGTGGGACCCCTGCACGAGGATGAGTAGCTCACTATGTAACATTTCCCTTTCATCGAACTGCACCAAAATCCTGTTTTTGCTGCAACCAGGCAATTATGCCAGAGATAAAAAACAATATTAATGAGGAATCCAGTGCCATCTTGTCTACGGCATGCTTGTGATAAGCCTCCCAAAATGGCGTCCAAGTGGGCGAATCATGTCTGGAAACATCTGATGAAGGCTGGTGGTAATAACCTTCGAAATGGCTAATCTACCGGTAATTATACCGTCTAAGTTTGCTTGCAATGGCGTGGGCAAAACCAGATGGTGGCTCGTCCACAACGCCAATGGAATACATAACAGGTCAGCTAGCAGAACAATGAGTTCAGAAAGTGAAAGTGTGCACCACCAAAAACGTCATTACCGTAAATTCCAAGTAATGTGCAAAGTTATTTGTGCAACTAGGCGAGATGATGAGCTGCTGAAAAATAGTGCAAACTTGGTCATGAAGACAGCATTTGATAGATGAAACAGACTGCATTTCAGGTCATATTGTCGGCTCCATTTCGATATTTCATGAAAGCAATCGGAAACCAGTTTTAAGTTTAAGAATTTCGACAAGAACTAAGTCTGTTTATGACTTCCATGTCCCCAAAATAGCGCCAAATACCGCAATCTCAATACAGGACTCGGGATAAAACGGGATCCTGACATCGTTCTGGCCAGAAATTTATCACCGAAATTGACAGCAAAATTTCGCAACCTCTGCCTCCTTGCAAATTGGGCACAGTCGTTAGCTTCCCAGAAATTTACGAAAGTTGGTCCACTTGAAGTTTGCAATTCATAAACCACATTTAGCACCCATAACTCAACCATTTGGAGTAATCTAAATTCCTTGGAAACCAAACATCTTTAAAATAGAAATGAATACAAGAAGACCAAAATACTGTTCATGTGCTAAACCAGGGTTCCCACTGAATAGAATAATATCAGGGAAAATCAAGTAATTGTAGAGAAAATCAAGAAATGTCAGGAAAATGAAAAAGTGTCATGGATTCGTGAAAATTTGGAAAAATGTCAGGGAAATTGAGGAGGGGGCTAGAATTGTTGATAAAAATTAATTTGTCTTCCAATTTCGCCTATGACGATCAGTGATACTGAAAATCACTAATTAGTGATTACGTAAAACTTGTTTGAAACCACGAAAACGTCATTGAGAAGTCGTGGAATTTTTAATACCAAATCCAGCAGACACCCTGTATGCTCATTGGCTGATCGGCTGGAAGGATTAATTTCGCCATATGCGTGATGTACAGTTATGGTTTATAGTGTCTCAAATAATTAAGTTGACCTTCCATCAGTGATGCAACTCAGTCGAATAATTTTCACGCGTCTGGATCCGGTTCGACGAAATTCGGAACAAAGGAGGACGCATGCAGCACCGCATACACTTTTCTTCATTATGCGTCTTGGGGCCTGCATGCGCATAACTTCGCAATGTCTGCAAAGTCGTTTCAAGCCAGCCAAGAAAACAAAAAACTGCTGGCGTTTCATGTCTAATTTCGTTGAATCATGCATACAAGTGTATGTTGATTTCAATTCCACGCAATGGGGTTCTACCACCCCCTCTGGGTGGTCACCGACATCGTTTCTATATGTAAACTGAATTTCTAGACATAAGAGACCATCCATTCAATTGGAAGTGGATTCCAACGTCTAATGGCATGCAGAAAATAGGATTATTGGTGTTGATCCGATTAGCGTAAGGTGAACCCACTGCCCCCAACTCGATTCGTTATTCATAGTTCCCATCAATGTTTACAAAGTTTATCGATGTCGATTTGCCATTCAATCAGTCATTAATCATGCGATCCAAACACCTGTTTCGTGTGAAAATATGCGGATTTTCCATGCAATACACCGCTGCCACCCTAGTCTGAAAAGACGTGCATGCATGGGATTCACAAGGTCAACAATAATATTTGCGTAAAAAGGAAATTCGCAAAATGCGGTCAATTAGTGAAGTTGATAATATCGAAAGTGAGTGGGTAGATAAATGACACTTGGACAAAATCTGTTCCAAAATTAAAACAAAATGTTAGAGCTAGTGCTGTGCATGTTTCAAACCCGTGCACTTGACTGAAAGGGAAAATGAATGGCATATACTACAGTACATGTATATAAGGGTTCCTACCGGTCAAGGAAGTCATGAAAAAGTTAAGAAATGAAATTCAGTTCATGTATGTTATTGGAAAGTCATGAAATTTACATCTGGGTCATTGAAATTTTTGCCTTTCATTGATTCACAAAATAAAAGTTTGAGGTAAAATTCATCATTTGTCATCCAGTTTCTGAAAAAAATTCGTCTACGGCGTAGCTGTGGCTAACTGTGCTAGAAAATGTTTCTGAAATTCACTGTTTAGTAATGCCATAAAATTAAAACGGCCATATAGTATAACAGGCATTGGCATTTTTTTGAATTATGAAAAAGTCTTCAAAAAGTCGTAGAATTAGTACTACCATATCCAGTAGGCACCCTGTATAATAATATGCCCTGCTTCAAATGTACACAAAATATTTATATTTCAACCTAACACCTGCCACAACTTTCTAAATTTGTCCTTTTTGTATCTTTTTTGCTTTTTTTGTGTGCTTATCATCTATGTGATTCCTTTATTTTGCCTTCCATAACCGCAGGCAATCACTGCTAGCCTGCGAGCCACTAGGAGAAGCTCACTTTCTCATGGTGGCTATGGTGCCTATGTGGATAAGTTCACCAGTGGGGCATATACCGTATGGACAATTTGCTCGTGTTAAATCGGGATTAGTGTAAAAAAATTTCAAATGAGTGTTAAAGTGAAACGTTAGACGAGAATACCGAAATTGTCTACTAGAGCTGACCACGAAATTTTGCGATTCTTTTCACCCTTGATTTTTGTGCTGATAACACCTGGCCTCTGAAACGCTTGTTGTTTTATTAATGAAATTGGCGTTACTCGCTCAACCCGCTAGTTTGATTTTTTCGACCAGATAAATTGCCCGTTAGGTAATCATCGGCCATTAGGGTCCGCCTTTTAAGAACCGTACTTCCTAATGAGGCCTGATAGTGACAAATTAATTTCACACGTCGATGCGCCCTCTACCGACGAGAGGGGCCGCCACGGGTAATTCAGTTAGGAAAAAATATTTTGAACAACGAAATTACGAGGAAGGACATTTGAGTGGTTTGGTGGCGTCGCAAAAACACCATGTAATAACAGATAAATAAAATAACTAATATATTCTAACTATAGTTCAAGATTAGAACAGTTCAATTTCACTCTGCCCTCTTTCGACATTACTTAGAAAATGACATGTGTAATACGCAGGGTTCTCCCAGACTTGGAAAACTTGGAAAAGTCAAGGAAATTAAAACGGTATGAGAAAGTCAGGGAAATTAAAACTGCATGAAAAAGTCAGCGAAAATTGATTTATTTTGAAAAAGACATCGAAATTCAACAAGTCAATATCATTTTGCATAACTGTTAGCCCATTGACTAACCAATTCATGAAAATTGTCAGGAAAACGCCAAGGAAATGAAACTGCCTGGAAAAGACAGGGAAAATCGGTTTACTTTAAAATAGTCAGAAACTTCAACAGCTCAATAACAGATTTTGCATATTTGCTAGCTCATTGGGCTAAACAACTTTGTAGCCCAATGGTTAGCCCAAAACTCAAGAAATGGCAAGAAAATCTGTAAAAATAAATTTTAAAAACCCATGCGAATTTGCTGTTGCCTTGTGAAAATTTGTGTTCCATCACCTGTTTATATCAGTGGGCAGGGTGGGAAGGCAAATTTGTTTAAAAACCTGGAAAGTCAGGGAAGTAAAAAATGTCATCTATGGGTGAACCCTGATACTGTAGTTGAGATAAAATACAAACACAAAATTCAAATACGCATTTGCCAAAGCGGGTGCTATCCTGAGTTTCGTTAGAAATTTTAATTGGTGTTTTAATACATTTCTATATCAAACAAGTGATGAGGTTCAAAACGTCCACCAGAGGTGAGAGTGAAATTGAGCACTCAACCTAATACGTACGAAAGTGAAACCTGACCGAACAGAAAACCAGGATAAAACTATTTGTTAACCTGCTATTGGATAACTGGGATAACACTTTACTTCATGTCAATGCGAGAAGCTGCCATTAGAGCAAATCTCAACAATGTTGTTGACTGCAATGGTCCAATGCAGCGCCACCTTGCGGTGACTGGATTTCTAGCACATATCATTACTTTTTCAAGAATGTCTTGTCAAAATGATGAATTTTGTATCGGGGATGGTGCAAAGGCTAAAGCTAAAGAATGGCCTGCTTGAGTCGAAAATTGATGCTGTAAAAAGATGGCAGCTGATAAATGGAACGGTGTGTATGAAAACGGGAACGGGTTGGCTTTACGTGCTCTGTAGACGGCTGAATAAATGAACGTTTGCCCTCCTAACGATAACGGGCATATGCGAAGGGAGTATTTCAACTGCTGGGAGAGTGGATGAAAAATAACTTGAGACTTTTCCCTTTTGTGAAGAGATAAAAGTTGGCATTTTGCGGCGAAATAAATAGGCGAAAACTGAACTGGCGTTTGGGAGTCGAATGTGCATCCGAAAAGCAGTTGAGCCAAAGATTTATGAAAGGAAGTTGTTTTCATTTTGTCGTTTCCATTGTTGCCGTCGCACTAATATATTGCGATGGTGACGTCACTAATCCCGCATTAGCAGTGCTGTCCCGCCACACAATGGGTGTCATCTTCACGACATCCGTTTATGGAATGTTCGGAAGTACTTTACATGAACGTGAAAATGGCGATTAACGTTTGTTAACCCTGGTGGAATGAATTTCGATATGCTCCCTGCTATAAATCAGCACATTACATTGACAATTTTTGTATATTTCAAATCATCCTGTCAGGTATTCCAGAATGACACCTGTCCAATGTGTGATAATTAATCCTCTTCCATTTGTTAGCTGCCCCTTGTCGCCAGGAGAAGCCCTCTTTCTAGTGTCTGTATTAGATTAGAGAGTGTATCAAATTTCTCTCCAAATTTGCAACATTTCGACAGGTTTCCATGGCGGCATGTTGATACCTTGCAAATTCCATGTTTTTGATGTGGGTTCATCATCGAGATGTACGAAACTACTTCACATGAAATGGGCGATTAACGTTGGTTACGCCTGTTGGAAAAAATTTGAATTAAATAGGTATGGCTCCTGCTATAAATGGACACATTATATTTACAATTTTTGTATTTTTCAAATCACCCTGTCAGGTATTCCAGAATGACACCGTGTGCTAGGTGTGGTTGTTTATCATCTTCCATTTTTTTTTCTTTTTTTTTTGTGATAGCTGCCCCTAGCCGCCAGGCAATCACTGCTAGCCTGAGAGCCGTTAGGAGAAGCCCACTTTCTTAGTGCCTCTCTTAGATTAGAGATTGTATCAGATTACTCGCAAAATGTGCAACATTTCGACAGGGTTACATTGAAGCATGTTGATACCTTGCAAATTCCCTGTTTTTGATGTGGGTTCATCATCGAGATGTACTGAACTACTTTACATGAAATGGGCGATTAACGTTGGTTACGCCTGTTGGAAAAACAATGGAATGAAATTCGGTATGGCCCTGCTATAAATGTGCACCTTATATTCACAAGTTTTGTATATTTCCAGTCAACTCTTCTAATCTGGCATTCCAGAACACCTGTCTTGGTTGTTGGGATTTATCTTATTTTATTTTCTGTCTTTTTGTGTTAGCTGCCCCTAGTCGCCGGGCAATCACTGCTAGCCTGCGCGCCGTTAGATGAAGCCCACTTTCATAAAGTGTCTATGCTCGATCAGGGACTATATCGAAGAACACTCAACATTTGCTATATTTCGACACGATTCCATGGATATGTGTAGTCCTTGCAATTGGCATGAGCTTGGTGTATCCTGAAAATGATTATTTAGAAAAGCATGAGCCGTGCCACGTAAAATCACGTTTTGGTTGCTAACTTTTTGGAAACTTTCCACTGGTTTTCGATCCATGAATACGTATTTCGAATATTCAGTAAGAGCCATGCAAATTCGTTTCACAAGCAGCATCCAAGTTGATTACAGGAGACGGTGATATGGAGCTTGCAACCTGATTCCGAACTTGATGGCATCTGACTGTATTTGATATTCTCACACTGTCTGCACTTCAAATATTTGCTACTGTTTGCCTTTTGTTTTATGCATGAATTTTGCAGTTTGGAGATGCGAAATTCTAAGCACAGCTAGTTCATAAAACTTTCATTTCTCTCCAGTTTTATCCCCGATGACGAAGTTTTTATAAATCTGACTTTTCTGATGGTTGATTTTTTTTTCGTTAAATTTTCGATGAGCGTCTGCTTTAACGTTCATCCTCCTCCTTTTACAAGTCCGTTTTTTCATGAACATCCCATTCTGCTCATCACTTGTTTGATCAACATTTGCATAGCCATTGTCGTCAGCATGTTCTTTGGCATTAAAATAGTTGACTTGCATAAATTTGATCGATGAAAGATGTTCGTTAGAAGATATCTAGTGTTGCAAATAGGGCTTTTTGATAACAACCGATGAGACAACTGTTGAATAACGAAATGTGCAGTTTCATCAGCGTTATCTGCATGATCTTCGAACATCAATAGCCATATTGTAGGCGGAATGTTAATTATCGCTTTTATCTGGATCAGCATCATGCCAACATATCATGATCACGACCATGTGCGTCTATCCGTTTTGATCCCCCAGTCATTATTTTGTCATTATCATCATCTCCTGCCATAATTACGCCATCTTGCCCATCACAGGCATTGTCAGTTTTGATATCAACACTATCACCATCATCTCATACTCGTCATTATTTTTATCAACACTATCATCATGTTCACCAACATTCTGTTATTATCAATGTCAGCATCGATCTTCTAGTCAGCGTAAATAATCTAGTACCATCAAATATCATCAGTGTCATCGTAGCGTACTTTTTTCTATCGTAAAATTCTTTATCATCGTTATTACCAATCCTGCCATCCTCACCCGGGTGGAAAAGTTATATATGGGCCATGTATGGTTATATCAAAAATTGCCCATGTATGGGCATACATGTCCCTACACTAATATATGGCCATATATG
>JAQGAF010003540.1:0-17184 GCA_034687865.1 Kryphioiulus occultus
GTGATTTTTTCGTTTCTCCAATAATTTTGAATGTTTTTTAATTGGACCAATCAGGTTTCAGCTTTAACCGCCATACCTCCCCCTAAACTTCTGTCAATGTGATTTGTTTTTGGGATCATCCTTATCTAACCCCCCTGATAAGGTCCTATTGCTAATTCCAAAAAAATTTCTTAAATTTTTAATTAATGGGACGTTTTTACGTCCAAGATGGCGGATTAGGCCTTGTTAGTTTTTGACCCCTTTTTTGGCCTTAGATATGGGTTTTTTATGTGTTTTTTGGTGTGAACCACCGTTATCCTGTTGCCAACTTTTTGAATGATCCTCGCGATTTTTGGTTGGGTATTTTGCCAATACCGACTCTTTTGGTTGAAGCGCCGTAACGTTACTTGAATTTGTTCTTGGCGTTTGGCGGGAAATTCAAATTTCTTGTTTTGAAATTTGTATTATTTATTTCTTATTTATCTTTTCTCATTCTTTTTCCCATCCAGTCGTCCCCATGAATTAGACAATTGTTTATTTTGCAATAATAAAAGTTTTTTATTCACGTTTTCAATTTCACCAGGTGACAAAACTGTCTTAGTACATATTGGGGCAAAGTTAAACTGAATCTTTGTAAATTCTTTTCAGAGTTCTGAACATATTGCATTGGTATGGCGATCCTACCCATTTTTTGGGTCCCGGATTAGTTAGTTGATGGTTAGGTTGGTTATTTTGGGTGGAAGAATAATTTGGGCGGGTGGGGTTTCATTCCTTTTTTACCTAAACAAACAGGATTTTTAAAAAATCTGGATTAAAATCTGTAACCCATCAGTGATTACATTTCTCCTAACATCTGGGTTGGAAGAAAGGTTTTGCTTGCCCCCTAGTGTTGGTGATAGGCCCTGTGTGTGCAAATAGGCCAACGTCAACCAACCTACTTCCAATCCAATCAGATGGATTTAGGCTGGCCTTGTTCATTACGAAGTACTCACTGGCGAAAACTGGATATGTAAATGGAGTAAATTCACATAAAATAACGATTATAACTTAGACCTGAAGTTAGATTGACAGTCAAATCAAATTCCCATAATTTTACCACCACATGACTTATAATTAAAGCACATACCTGTAATATTTAAATCCAGCTTTAACAATAATTCAACAACTTTCCGCATTAAATCCACTATGATGGAAGATTTATAATACTGCATGTGGTTGTCATCGTCTACCAAGAAATACTCGTGTGCGGTAGTCTTTCAAAAAACCAACACATGGATGGTGTCTGCAATTAGCATTATGAGCGAAGTTTTTCAGCGCTTTTGTCATCCATGTTTGGTTAGAAGTCAGCTCAATTTAGGAAGAGTCCTAACATAGGCACCAGACCAGGGCCTCCGAGAGGAATTTCATCAGGTGAGTTTAATGTCATTTGAAACATATAGGCGCCTTTCTAGTTCACTCCAAGCCAGGTAACACTCCCTGTGAGAATTTCCTTTTTCATGTTTTGGGATCCTAATGCTGAGTTTTCTCCACTTCTGATTGGAGTCCCAGCCTACTTTATACACCAGTGCAGACTTACAAACAGCTCCAGAATTGTTAGCCTTGGTCTCTTGCATGAATTTTTCCATTTGTGTTTTGAAATTTAAGTCTGCATTCGGGGAAAACTTGATTGCAGGTGTCTTTTGGGAATGTTGTAGGCAAAGGGATGAGTCCATTGGTTACAAAGTTGTTGGTTTCCTTTTGACATGAAAACTCAGTTGTGATGCAGGCTATCCAATGTCAAGGCCTACATTAAGATAACACCGCTCACTAAAACCATCTTTCACATGAGTTTGCAACCTTTTTTCTTGTTTTTTTATTTTCTGCATCTGCTGTTTCATTTGAAGACAGGTCTTGATTATCCAAATCAACTGGTTCTTCATTGGGAATGAGATCACCAACAATTTCTCCTTGCTTCATTTCCATACACATGGTAACTGTAGTAATTTTTGGACCAGCACATATATTCCAAATTGAAAGAGCATTTGTTAATTTTTTCATTTCCCTCACTTTCTTTTTTATCTTTTAATTTCTGGGCCCCTGATTTGTAAGGATACATTCTGGAACAGACAGTGTGTATCCAGTCACAATTACAACCTCAACCACTATAGGGTGAATATATCACAGATCCACTGAGAGATACTTAAATTGGAGAAGGAAATCTTAATCCACTCTTGTACATCCTAGATAATTCAGTTCCATAATATTGGCCATACTTTGGAATGGTGTTATTGGTCATTAGTTTGAATGGCATATGGTTTTTACCACAAGTCAGCTTTGCTATAAGTGGGCTACTGAGGGAAACACAATTGAATTTATTCTGAGTCGAAAAAAGTCGAAAATTCATTTGTGAAGATAACAACAATCAATTATAAAATAAACTTTATGCTGTGACGTTATTTATGGCAATTACAATTGGATCCAGCTATAATGACATGGACACCTAGGATGGCTACTGAAGCAATCTCTTGATTTTCTTCAGTAATTCAGAAATTTAACCCCCAAAACATGGCTGAAGTGATGAAGGCAGAGTTGCAAATCATGAATGTGGTATCCAGTCAGTGTCAATCAAAATGTACTTGGCAAACTAGCTATGTTAGCGTAATAATCTGAGTTGCTAAGGGGAACCAAGTTGTGAATTTATTGGAGCTTTTCGACCCTGAGTTGCGAGTTCTCTCCGTTCTCCGTGTTGATGTTAGGTCCGCTTGTGCAAAAATAGGCCAATGTTAAAAATCTAGAAAACAAATTTGTTTTTAAAGAAAATGGTTGGGGGACTATCAATTTGTACCATGAGTTCAAAAACACCCTGTATTTTGAGAAAAAATGTTTGAAATTGTCAATATTTTTATCTGTTGATACAGATTGATTTGAACAGGTTGATTGTATTGGTATTTAGAAACAGCCTTTTGTTACTTCATTTTGGAAGGAAAATCTAAAGACAGAATAATTCATAAAATCAAAATTATTCAGATAAGCCACAACATTGTTTTGATTAAAAAAAATTTTCTAGTACACAAATTAATGACATTTATCTAAAATAGGCTGGTGATAAACCTCATAAATGTGCAGCTAGAAATTCAGTTCCTGATTGATCAAATTTTTCCACATTTATCAGATTCTTTCGAAAAACCAGTTTCCATTTAATCAAGTACAGTATTGGTAGATTGCATAAGAAGATATCCCTAGCAACCTATAATACATGAAATTCAAAGCTGGTAGATTTATTGCAACCAAAATCAGAATGCCAGTAAAATTTTATCCTTGACAATTATCTCTGATGGAACCGTGATTTTTTTACATGTTGTATTAACAAAACAATAAACATCAACATTGTCATGTTTTTTCATTCAGTGGAGTTTAGCCAAAATCCATTTTAAAGTTTTTAATAACTAACAGGGCAGTTGTAGAATGATCAAATTCAGCTTAAACAATTCCAATTTCAGTTGTTAAATTTTAGGAATATATTAAAGTCCAACCTGGCATTTTCACTAAATAATGCAGAAGTAAATGCTGTGCAATATTTACACGTTATCATTGCTGTGTAAACAACCTAAACGTTATTGAATCTGGTGACACTTAATTAAAGTCCAACAATTTTACGATTTGCAACATACTTTTTTCAGCTGAATTTGACTTATATGTACATTTTGTTAAGGAACATCTTTAATAAGATACAGTTTTACTGAACATTACTTACAAACAGTACACAGTGCGTTTTGGTATATAGATGTTGCTTATTAAGTGATGGCAAACAATACTCTTACTCTGTAAGTGCAACCTTTGCGGCCTAATAACACCGTAAGTGTAACCAGTGTCAAATTTTTGAGGTTCATATGTGCTTGCATTCAGCCATATTGGTTTCTCTTCTGTCGAGGTATCTCCTTAATGGCGGATTTTCCCTCTTACTGTATGACATGCCTTGATGTTGATTTACTGTCTACTGCATTGACACTGGAATGCTTCTACCAGCATTTAGCCTCTCTTGGACGTGTGACCATGCAAGAAGCCATCTTGCTGCACTGGCCTTCATGAATCCTGCACAAATGGATGGCAGTGGTGTCCTCATATATCAGGATATCCATTATACTCCCTGAAAAGCAATGAGTTAAATTAGTGCATAGGCAGGTTTCAGGAAAAAAACGTGACAATGTGAAATGCACTGCCATCGCATAATATGCAATTCTGTGAGATACAGGGTGTTTTTGAATTCATGGTACAAACGCTTCCTGGTGTTAGAGTAAACTGAAAGACACAGGTTTCAACAATGAACCTATGGTCCAACGTTCACCATTAATTAGTTGAAAGGACCAGTGTTAGCAACAAATGTGGTTCCAACATGATAAAGCCCCTGCCCATTTCAGCGTTAATGTGCGGCATTATCTTGATGCTACCTTTGGGGCCCTAGGGAATGGTAGAGGGTGGCCAGTTGCTTTCCCCTCTAGGTCCTCAGATTTGTCAAGCCTGGATTTCTTCGTATGGTGTTCATGGAGTTCTCCCTATTAGTGTATGAGACACCTGTGCGTCTCTTTAGGATCTTGTGACCAGAATTGCAGTTGCAGCTGGCATTGTTAATGACATGCCAGGCATACAGGTATTACTGCTCTTTGTAGACATTTTGAGCAATTCCTGTAAGACAGTCCAATAAAATGGCGGAATGTACATGTATGTTCCATTTGTAGCCAACATTTGTCCGTGACATGTAACTTATGAATGGTGTAAGGTGACTCTAGGTTCATTGATGAAACCTGTGTCTTTCAGTTTACTCTAACACCAGGTAGAGTTTGTACCATGAATTCAAAAACACCCTGTATACGGTTAATGTACTATGTGATTCATATACCAGAAATATATTTGCAAAGTATATTGTCCCTCAATGAAAGCACCCATGTAGCCACAGATATACTTACTGCAAGGCCACCATCCTTCTTCGGTGCATCCTCCAATAAGAGTACTTGCGGACAACCATGACCACGGTGATGTTGATGATGAGAAATCCCACAATGCCACAGCTGGCACCCAATATGACGTTGGATGATGGAATTCTGCGCTCTGTCTCCAGGGACACTGGGAATGGTCGCAAGCCGCTCATGACGTTGAAACTGCCTCGGTGAGAGCTTAGCAGCATATTGTCAGGCTTTGTCTTGGAACCTGCAATTGTAAGATTTGTATCCTGAATATTGTTTTGAAGAACTATTGATTCATCAGGAATGTCCACTCAGTGCGAGCGTTCAGTAACAATTTAGCTGGATGAACAAATATTTCAAAATGGGCGGTAATACCCCATTAATTGCATACATAGAAGTGGTAATACTTTCCCTGCATTGTGCCGCTTAAACATTGGGGTTAGAAAAAATCATTTAAAATAATGTATTAAAAAAAATCAATGCACCTACAAACGTTTCGACATCAGCAACTATTTTAATTTGAGTAGGTCCTATGACTTTAATGAAATAAAGTGCGAAAAGATCCATTGACCCCCCACAATATGTGCAAATGTTCCCATTTACCAATATAATTGCTATTTATGTACCTGGAAGTATTCAGAGAAATTAATGGAAATTTGTAGCAAACATCTCACATTTTGACAGAATTAAAACTCATGCACATGTAATTGCCCTTGCTGATGCACAATAATACATTTTCTCAACATGTCTTTTTTTTTAAATTTAAATATGTATAAAAATGAACTCATTTCAAGAATTCATAATAAAAGATTTCAGTTACCATTTCAAAAACTGGTAGACAATCGAATGTATTTTCCAGCTGAATTTTCAAGAATCCAAAATCGGATGTTTTTTATTTGAGCCCATATGTATTTTCGAAACTACAGTTTTAACATTGGGCAAAAATATTCCGACCGTGAGCGGGTAATCGTGCTAAATACTGTAATATTGGTATAAAAAACATATTTTTTTGAAATAATGAAAAAGTCAATGATATACTTTGTTTGACAAATAGTCATTAGGTTGAAAAAATGTTTTTGTTTTGATTGAGCACGATATTTGGCTGCAGTTTTTTAATTATTAACCTGGATTCACCAAAGATGCAATAGAAGCCAATGTAGCTTCAAAAATTTGATAACTGTGACGATAGTAACATCATGTCACCAATTTGCAACTGATGAATAATGGAGCAATATTCTAAAAATACGAATTACATAGCGTGATGACAATTTGTTTGAACGATGTTAGTTATTCACGTCAGCACAATAGTACATATAGAATATGAGCTCGGGTGCCAAATAAATGCTAATTAAAGAAACCGTATAATTGTGGCAGGAAATTGTGGAATACTCAAAAAATCATGCATGCTTCAAAAGATATTCCTCTGCGTTAGTAAATTTGGGCCCAAATACCGGCTTTCTTAAACCTCATCATCTTATCGTCTTTTTGCAATGATTTTTAACTTCCTAAAGTTTCATTGCTTGGTATCTCATTTTTAATATTTTAAGACAGTCGAAAAAAACGTTAATAATATCTTTATTATATTATGTTGTCCTAAAAAAAACTTGGAAAACTTAAGTGCTACTTTGTGGACGCTAAAATACCACTTTCATCCATATTGCAAAAATTGTATTTCAGTAGTTAATTTTTTCTACAGCAGAGCTATAACTAAACAATCCACAAAATCTGACCCAGCACGGGAAAATAAACCAAAATCTTATAAAAAAATCAGTCATAAATATAATATCAGTAACTGAATTAAAAGAAAACATAAATTTACACGATATACTGATAGTAGGAATAATTAGGAAGTGGAAATTCACTGACGTTATCCAAGTAACAAGGCTAAATTATCCCGGTAACATCGGACTGCCGCGGGAGATTGCCGCTCTAATGGCCTATGCTACATTTTTGTGATTTGAAGATGCTGCTGCCAATTCTTAAAACCAGAAATTGATGAACATCCCATGATGGCTTGCATAGTGGCTTTCATAAAGTTTTGACCTTCAGATAAAGCAACAGAAGAATGTGATTTTTATATCAGCTGTGTCACCAAATAGGTCAATCTGGCTGAATGGTTTAAGATCGCCAAACCTGCCATGTGCCAACTGATAGTGTCCATCAAGAGCTTGCAAAGCTCATTTCACTTTGATTCTGGAAAGACTGCTACTGTCAAGATAAGAAAAAGACAATTCTGATTTTTGGATCTGTTCATCAGCGAGCTTCGATTACTGCATTAACTGCAGCACTTCAAAATCTGGGCATGGATGTCACCAGTTCACAGATCATGCTAGAACTGCGTTGATTGATTTCATGTAATGTGACAATCGACAGCGTGATAAGGACAAAATGTCGAACAGCTTCACATAATCTACAAAATCTTTCTGCTGCAAAATAAGCCGTGCTAAAGTCATCAACATGTTAAATCACCAGGCAAATCGTTAGAAACAAAGCCAGAAGGTCAACAAAATTACCTCTGAAGCAAACAGGAAGTGCGAAAGTCGTAAACAAGACAAAAAAGGACTTGCTAAACTCGCTCACAAGCCAAAACATGACATTCTCAAGTCACTAACTATCAAATACGAGATGTGCTAAAATTAAAATCAAGCAAGAATGTGCCAAAGTCATCCACAAGCCAAAACATGCCGTACTTAAGTCATCAACTTTCCAATCCAAGATGTACTCAAGTTATCAATAAGCCGGAACAGTATGTGCCAAACTTGTGAAGTTATCAACAAGTCAGGACTATATGAATGGGCTGAAGTCATCAAGCCAAAACATGACGCACTCAAGTGGTCAACTTTCCAATCCAAAATGTGCTAAATTTATCAACAAGCCAGAACAGTAAGTGCAAAACGTGTGAAGTTATCAACAAGTCAGAACTATATGTGCTGAAGTCATCAACAAGCCAACACATCATCACCAATCATCGATCAACAAAAAGAACAGAATGAGCTATCCATCAACAAGCCAAAGCAAGACTTGGAAATGTTCTGTTGCAAAACAAGATATGTTCAAATTCTCAGAAAGCCAAACGAATGAGTTAGTCATCAACAAACCAAAAGAATATGTGCTGGACATCAGCAAGCCAAAAAAATATGTGCTAACGGCATCAACAAACCGATTTCACATCATCAGAAACAGAATACTGCCATCAAAGCCAATATAAACTATTGTCCAATTGTAGTACATTTTAAACTACGATGTTAGCAGGCTGATTTAAGCTTAATCCATGAATGACGTCAGTGTTTTATTCCTACTACAGTGTAGTCTGTGTAAAGGTTTAATAGATGAACAAAGAGAACAAGTTTTGGTTCCAGAGTTGCCAAGCAACACATTCCCTCAACTTACTTCCACAATTGTGCCTTGAACAATAAACATATGCACTTGTATTTTGTCACTTTTTAAATGTTTAAATGTTTTAAATGTTTTCAAGAATTCACTCATTTTAAAAATAAATCAACTGATTCCTACAGACTTTTGAAAATTGAAAAAATGATAGAAAACACAATTCTTATGCTATAAACCCCTTACTATTGCATCTTTGGGAATTACAAGTAGGCCTCTTCGAGTATACAGGCCGTAGATTTCATTAAATATATTTTGAATTTTGAGCATTTGGTGCGATTTTGGAATTCGGAATACATTAGGTTAATATGTTTCAAATTCAACAAGGACTTGCATTCCAATTTTTGAACAGTTTCCAGGATGTACTTAATATAAAGTTAATTTGTTCTCTGACACTTCAATATTAATGTGACTTAGTAAATCAATCTTTTCAATTGATTTTTACTTCCTGGAAACCTTTTTAGATTATGATTTCGAAGCCCCTGCAAAGTGGTATACAGTACATGTATTTTAGGGCGTGATTCAGCAAGGACACCAAACATGTCTTAGTGCATCAAAAATCTTATCCATTGATTTGTACTTTCTGGAAATATTTTTTTTTGATTAAGTCAAACTGATACTTTTTGAAAACAAAATGTTAAATGTGTTTCGATGCCCCAGCAAATTGATATTTTAGAACATTATTTGCAAACCGAGTAAGGGCTCTTAGGAGCCATTTTTTAAATGTAGGCTACTTTCTTTATACGTTGGTAGATTTTAAGAATAATAATAGTTATAATATTCCAATGATGTTTCGATGGATTTCTTTGCATTTTTTTCCTCGATTTTTTATAAATATTGACTAAATATGTGATCCACTGTATTGATATTTCCTCTTCAAAAATGTTATTTGATTTGGACAAACCTGGTGAATTTTTAAATAATTTAAAAATATTCTGATACATCTTGTAAATCTGATAACATTAGTTATTTCCAAACATTATATCAGGGTTCCCACAGAACCTGGGAATCCTTGGAAACCTGGGCAAGTCAGGGGAATTTTGAAATATCTTCAACCATACAGGGGATTCCTTATAATTTCAATCCATAAGGTATTTCATATATCGATTATAACGCAAACTGTGGTTTTTAGGTGATGTTGCAATTAAGTCATTAAATTTATATCAGAGTCACGTACATGTACAAGTACTTAAATTTACAACAGGGTTATGAAATTTTTGTCTTTTCATTGATTCACAAAATAAAAATTTGGGTTTAAATTCTTCGTTTGTCACCTATTTCCACAAAAATATTTCGTGTTTTGGCCAATAATCATGTCGCCACAATGTTAGATAATGCTTCTGAAAATTGCTATTCGTATTCTAATAGGCATAGAAAATTGTTTGAAGTCATGGAAAAGACATGGAAATTGAAACACCAAATAAATAAATAACGAAGGGATGACATTTGGCGAAATCAGGAAAAACACCAAGGCACTATAATGGGATACGGCTAATTTTAGAAATTCTAATTAGGAAGGAATTTGGGGAATCATTGGAATGCGTTTAAAGGGACTTAACGGCATGGTAATGGCAAGTGGTGGTGGGTGCGTCTCCCGAGTGGGACAATTTGGTCCAGCGACCATGTTTTATGGAGTTTTATGAGTTTGCAAAGAGCGTTTACCCTGAGTATTAGCTGCAGGTAGTTATTGATATTTTCGGTATTGTCGTGCCAAAGTAGGATTAATGTTCGGGCAATTATTCATGGGGTCCACCAGGGAAAATCAATGCCTGCATGCACCTGCAATTCCCAGCGGTTTTTCTTATTGCACTCCAATAATTAAGTGAACTTTGTGGGCTTGGCGTGGGAAAATGGAGGTTGCCATGGCGATTCCACTGGCAGCAAGCCAGTTGCCAGAACACGATTACCCATTCCGATAATGTCGGTGAGGTGATGGATCTGCCTGTAAACTTTAAGAAGTTTTTTTTGTTGGTTCGTGGAATTGGCAAACGGCTGTCAAAGTTAATCGGCTTTTTCAACTGGCCCTGATGGCTTTTGTCGGAAGTATCAATTGTCAGCTTTGAACACTGCGAACAGTTTTGGTAAATATGCTGTGCTGGCATCTATTGCTGAGAAAATTTTGTAGCAACAGTATACAGAATGTGTATTTTAAAATTTAAATAGTTGTAAATCTGGGTTTGCACGACAGCAAAGTGTTTTATTGAAGTGATACAACTTGTTTGAAAATGAGAAGAAAATGTTATTTAGAATGATGTTAAGATACTGTCGGCAAAGATCAAACCACGTTACCAATCTAGGTACACACTTCATAAACAAAACAGTTAACATTGTATACAACTTTTTATGGATCATGTTGGTATAATTGTTTTGAAAACTAATGTTATGTGGCCTAACCATGTCATACAACTTGTTTGAAAATAATTAGGAAAGGTGATATTTAAAACATCTCAGTGAACGTTTAATAACAAGTTTACCAGTGTAGACGCACTAAACATGTTTGCAACAAACGTTTTGTAAAGTCCTTTGATCTTCACTGACACATAATGGAGAATGTAAGTTGCTATATTACAAGAAACATGTTGGATAATATTTTTCTTTCTTCTTTGGAAACAAATTGTAGAACTTTGCTATTTAACATTTGTATATACATGTATAATAGCCTAAGATCAACATTTTACATTGTAAGGAATATGGCGTTATACATGTATAACAAGTTGTACACCAGTTGGAAACTGAATTTTCATTAGTCTTTAAGTTTAGTCGACAATAGGCCTATACCACAAAACATTGTAATATAACAAATTAGTTTTGATCTGCAGGCAATGTCACAGCTGACCATGATACCTCCAGTGCACTTAGCGGAGCTCCTTCTGCCCTGTTGGTCCCTCTGCGGACTTCGTGTCCGTGATTCGTGCCGCTGTCTGTGCGACTTGGGGCTCCTAGTGGGCTTCTGAGCCCCTGAACAAGCTGTTGTCGGTGCATCCCACCATTCGCCCACTTCCTGTCCTTCGGGATTTATCTAGGCATGATGCCATTGTGCTGGCAAGACTGTGGGTGGGGCTCATCTACCTCACCCACAGCTACCTGCTCTTGGGCGAGCCACCACCTCAGTGCCCTCAGCGTGTATGCTCCATGCTGCTGCTCGGCAGATAGCCTTTGTTCAATTCCTTTCCAATGGTTAGCTCCTTACACTGGCTAGCGTGCTTGGTGCAACATCCACCGCTCTTTTTAGCTTCTTCACCATATCACCATTTTTACCGCTTTTACCAATTTTAACTGCCTCGTTTTCACTCTTTACTCCTTTTGTCGTCAGTTGGTTTTGAGTTGGCTTGCTGGACCTTGCTCCCCACCCCCTCACTAACACTGCAAGACTCCCCTGTAAGGGCCCACCCACCAACTATAACCAATTGCTGTGCACAGACAAACTCTTGGCTGCATCAGGGTGCTTCAACTTAATCATCGTTTGGGTGCTATTTTGCCTTCTAAGCATTGTGCCCTTTATGCCCCATCACCAACTAACCAACCATGTTTCGATCAAAAGTAGCTTTTCATAATGCCCAAACTTTGAATTACTTTCCACTTTTCCTGAACGATTTTGAGCTACCCTGCATACTATTCTAACACAAAACAATGTGTTGAGTGAACTTTCAAAAGATGCATGTATGTTGTCAAAGATAAAAATGGTCGAGGCTTTGCCACTGATGTCGTGATTTAGTTGAAATAACCAAAAGTTAAACTTTTAAAAACCAACCTGTTGTGAACACCAGTGTGTTGGAAATGTACTGCACTTGCTGCTTGCTGTTGCAGATCATGCGAAAGTGGTACGTGACGTTGAACCCTAGGTCCACCAGTTCGAACATGTGCCGGTCTGGAATGACGTTGGTCAGGACTTGAACCTGCCCTGGTTGTTCCATAGGGCCGTATATCATCTCGCACGTGGTTAAGGCAGAAAAGGCTGATTTCGGTGTGTGCCAGTCGATTTCCACTCTGGTACCATAGACACGGTACAAAGCGACAGTTAGATTTTCCAGCGCTGCTAGAGGAACTGGGAAGAAAGTAATAAAAAACTTTGATTACTGGAAATCAAGCCATTGTCATACTCATCAGTTAGGGAAGCACCTGCATATGGCAATTCTTAAAGGGCTTTGAAACTTTGAACGCTTATAGAACTTTGTTTATAAGACAGAATAGGTAGTGCTATCTTGCAGCAACAAAATCAAGTTTGACTCCAGGCAGTCATTTTAGATCAATATAACTGCCATCATTGATTAGGGCACATCCCACCAGAATTTAATTTCTTACCAAAGTGAGTCAGCGATTGAGTGGTGAGAAATCTGGTGACTAGGTGGTCATGCTAACCAATCAGCCCTTTGGAAGTAGCCATTTAAGCGGTCTGGTGCTTGTGCAACAGAATTTGATTCTATGACATTAGCAGTACATCAGGCAAACTTTGTTAAGCTTCAAAATAACTCATTCACTGATTCTGTAACTCTAATTCTGAATGAATTACAGTAGTATATGGCTTCAAATGTGTTCAGACCTACTGGAATTTGTTATGCCCTGTATCAGGGCTGGACTGGGAATACATTTAGGTCCAGGGAAAGGTGCATTAAAAATGGAGGTAGGCTAAGGAGCAATTTGTTAGCCACAGTCTAGCTGGTTCGAGACATTAATAACTTAGCTTACATGCCATTGAAATAGAATATTTCCATCAGAATTTTTTGAAAATTTGATCTTGTTTTCGCTGTTTTCATCTGTATTTCCATAATTTTATAAAAATATATGAAGGAGCATACACAATGCACATTTTTGGTGACATTCTGGCTGCTTTTTCCCTGTTTTCAGGGCTTGACCTCATGTGCCACGTAATGAATGGATTTGTCATTAAACTTTTCATGCGCATTAAACACTTAAGGTCGGTTTACGAGATGATGCACATCATTCATTAAGTGGCAAATTTCTGCCACCGCCCAGTTTTCCACACGTAAATGCCCGTGCCCAAGAGCAGGCTACTTAATTGCGACCCACCCTGATGCATTAATTATTAAAAGTTAATATTTTGCACAGGTGTGGTTTTGCTCCATTTTTGTGTCAGGTCAATAAGCACATACTGTATTGGTATAAAAGCTCTGCTGTAGCCCATGTGAGCATATATGGGCTCCCTGATGCGTTCCATCAGATTAATGGTTCATTCTGACTAATTGCTGCTTTTAATTGCAATGGTGACAATGATGGCTGGTAGGAACAGCAATGATGAGGTACAGAAACTTTCATGACAAATATTATTTTTCCAAATTGGCACTTCATGTGGATAATAAATGTGAATTTTTTCCATTTGGATTTTTTGTACAATATACTGTAAGGGCTTCAAATTAATGTTAAATTCAACTCAGAACCCTACCATAAATAAATAAAATGTGATAGTGGGCAAAATATATATATCCCTAATTTATTAGTTTACTGCTTTATCTGGATGGTCACATACATGTTCATCATTGCCAAATTGAATTTCCTGAAACTTCAGTCTATATTTGGTAAGATAATTTCAACATCTAGTGGCATGCAGTAAATAAGACCAAAAGTATGGGCTTGGTGTTCATATTTGGATTGTAATAACAGGTTCTACCCCTCATTTTCATTTTAACAAAAGTTTCAAGTATCCCATCATTTACTTTTTCGTCAATTCTGTGCTGAAAACATTGCAGAATCTTCAGAGTTCACCTAGATTCCTGAAAACAGACATCAAGTGATACTTTTAGCAGAAAGGTCAGCATGAAAGAGTTATGCAGTCTTGCAGATGATACATCTTTTTACAGTAGGCTACTGTAGACATTTTACAGTAGACATAGGGACATTTGTGGTCGTTTTCCTGGTTTACCCAAGTGAAAATTTCCATTGAGTCCCATTGAAAAATCCAAACGTACTAATGGGAATAACCTGACTTGCTAAATGGGACTAACAAGACCTAGTGAGAAACGGAATGAGACTTATAAGTGACCCCATTGATTCCTTCTCATAACTAAAGAGATCAATAAGACGCCTGCTAACTAACAGGATCCCATTAATTTCACAACAAGACATCAATGGGATTTGTCTCATAGTTGAGGGATCAATAAGAACACTTATGGGATCCTTTTAGTTAGCAAACAATTCATAACAAGACATCAATGGGATTTGTCTAATAATTAAATGATAAATAATACTTACAGGATCCTGTTAATTAACTGACATTTCATAACAAGACATAAATGGAAAATGTCTCATTTCATAAGGGCTCGATAGGACTATAACAGAATCCTGTTGTTCAGAAAATATGTATACAACGTAATGGTCCATTTTCATACTAAGTTGGAAGCACACATTTATTTAACTACAATTAACTACAATTGTGTTAGCAAAAAATAATGTCATTCCCATTCACAATGATGAGCTAAATTGCAAATATAATTTCCCATATTTCCTTTAAATAAAATAACTTCCATTTCCCATTGACAATTGGAACAAGCATAACGTCATCATTTTCTGAATCAAACGTGCACTTGTAAATGTTCAATTCAATTCAACTCAGTACCCTACAGTCAGCAAATAAATGCCAAGTGGTAGGGGGGTCAGTTGGAGATTTCACAAGAAGGCACAGAGCAAGCAATGCTTTATAGATTTGATCATAGGGTTTCACAGGTAGTCCTGGTTGACCTACTACTCCAATTTTCGCATAAGCGACTTGGGGGTCTTTCACAATTAGGATGTTCCTTTGAAGACCACTGAGGACAACATTATGAAGATTGTGGTTCATGGCACAAAGTGACCATAACATGTGGTGAGTAGCGAGGTTGTTGGGATCCACTCCAGCAGCAGGACTTGACCAATAGGAATTGGCTGTTTCAGATAGAAGAACACCATTGAGCTCCGGGGTGTGACCGATGTATAGTTTCGCTTCTCCTCCCAGGGCGGCCATGTCGGGACCTGCACGGGTGATGAGCACTGGTCGTTGTCTGCCGGGGCGTCCGGGTTGATCTTCCCTGGGAAGGGGCAACTGGCCACTTTCAATTGTCTGTTTTGCTGTGGTGAGCTCATGCTCGTATTTAACAGTCAAATCATGTGGTATGATGCACCTTCCATTCGAGTGTAGAGGGTATAATGCAAGCCAGCTTCTGAATTGGTTGTCCTCATGGATAACGGCTTCTCTTTCCAGGGGCCGAGTGGGATCAATCACAACAAACTTAATTGGACAAGGTATTATGTCCTCTCCAACTGAGATAGCCACAGTATCATCCAGATCAAAACTGCCTACTGCGATGTTAAGAACATGAACAGCCATAGTGAGATGTTAAGGAAAGCCACTTTCCACTTTATTGATTTTTACAATTAGTCAAACATTTTTCCCAAATTCTATAATTCTTTTCACTTTCACATGGACATTATTTTTAAGGTAAATTATATGGTCGGATGATGATCTTCAACAATGTTCTGAACATATTATTGAATTATTTAGCCGAACTCTGAGATATTGATGAAGAAATAGGGGATTTTCACTGATTTCTTTCTGGGTTTCTCCAATGGGTGTTCTTGTCCGAAAATGAACGAATTGCTCGAATCTGATGGATTTCTAGATGACAACTTTTCAATCCAAATTGAAACTTGACTGCTAAATTTTTGAACAACTTGACCTGCTGCACCTCGTGAATTTTTTAATTGTAACCTCTTTAGGTAACCATTAGCACTTTCAAATGAAAATGCAGAAAAGCACCAAATTGAGCCCCAATTTCTCACGCAGGTACATAAATGCAAAAGCTGATGAATGTTAAATGTCATCCGGTGTTCATTATACAAAATTTGACAATGATAAACAAATTTTGTAATCAAGACCTCTGGAGAATTAATCTTGTCAATGACCACATCATCCATCAATGGAAATATAGCTTCTACAAGGATTTGCCAATGCTCAAAATACCGTACTGCTTGGATAAAATACCTTGAAGGCATGGCAGACTGTAATAAAGAAGCCAATGTCTGTATTCATGTGCCTTCCAATACTTGCATTTTAAAACTTATCGTGGCTTCCTGTGAATATCTCTTGGAGTAACTACAAGAGATGTGTCTAACAATCTGGGAGTGTCGATGTATCCCTGACATGCCACATCTGAAAATAATCCTCAGTAATGTATTTTGTTACTCCAAGGCAAATATTGTGCATATAATCACAGTTAAATCCTTAAATAAACTTGAAATTTGTGAAACATCTACTGCAAATATTCTTAATTCACATTTTCAAAGTGTTTTCACTGTCGAAGATGAAAACTTGTCGGCAGAACTTCTGATGCTTACTGATAAATTAATGCCTAAAATTTCAGTTTGCAGTGTTGGAGTGCTTAATCTTCTTTCATCTTTAGATTCAAACAAATCTTCAGGACCTGACAAGCTTTCTCCAAGAGTGCTAAAACAATTATCCAGAGAAATAACCCCATTCCTCACAGATTTATTTCAACAGTCACTTGACTCTGGAACAGGATACCAAGGGAGTGGAAGGACGCATGTATCTGCCCAATCTTTAAATCTGGTTCTGAGTCGGATCCAGTAAATTATCCCCCTGTATCTCTTACTTCTGTAATCTGCAAAGTACTAGAGCACATCATTTATACTAACGCTATTGACCACTTAAATAGCCAGGCATTACTCACGGACACCCAACATAGTTTAAGAAAAGGTCGATCTTGCGAAACCCCGTTGGCCCTGTTTCACACGACATTCAGGCAATCCTAGATTTGGGACAGGAAGTTGATGCCGTATTCATTGACTTTGCAAAAGCGTTCGACACGGTTCCACACCAAAGATTATTACAAAAATTAAAAGCTTTTGGGATAAACGAACACATTTTATT